>JAPMLY010002837.1:0-37060 GCA_026401115.1 Tetraselmis chui
AAGCCCCCAAAAATACGGTTATGTGGAACACAAAGACGTATGGAGCTTGGTATGAGCGCTTGAGCAATGCCCAAGCGTGGCGCTCATAATGACGTGTCTAGTTCAGACAATTTCCCGGGAGTTTATGGGCTTAACTCGACAAACTCCACCGACAACACCCGCTTTAAGCTGAGGTCTAACCACCCCGGATGGCGGTTTACTACTTGCTTCTCGGCTCTCCTACAATTGGGTGGTACTCGGGTATCGTCTTGCTTGACGTGGTGAGAGGGGAGCGTGTTCTTGACTAGCTTTTGCTTAACAAAATGCATGTCCGAACTTTTGTGGAGGAGTTTAGTTCTGCCATAGGTACCCGAAGCGATATGGGCATCGCTCTGTAACCCTATCGCTACTAACAAGTTGCGATGACGGCAAGTCGAGTACTCAACAATGTGTTCTTCGGTCTGCCTCCAATCCCTTAGTCCCTTCCGTCACATCATGGGCGATGTGCAGCGGGAGTTCATGCAACATTTTTCCGTGTTTTGCCAAGGTACGCTTGTGTCGTATCTACGACGCTGTGTAAAGGAGGAATCATAGTTGAGCGGTCGAGCTTACTTTCCTACTACCTAGGCGAGCCACTTCCGCCCCAACGCGACTTCCCGCTCACACCACTTCATGCCTTGCTGCCACTACCGTTGCACGAGCATCCCGCCTTCCCATAATATAGCGCTCGCAGATTTTGTACTACTCGGAGCGATACGAAGGGCTCGCGACACACATCGCAAGGGTGAAGCGACTCTATTATCGGAGCATCCCGTTGGCAACCTCGCGCGCTGCCAAGTACCGCCTCAAAAGTCGGTATCCTTAGTGTAATTGTACACTATTTATGTATCGCTATGCACGGGCCGGCTTTTGGGCGCTTTGTGTCAATCTTCGCGGATACACCTTACGCGCGCGGTCGCGCGAGAGTACGTGTATGCTACGGATGAGCGTTGGACCAAGACTCCCCCAACGAACGCGCATGTACGGGGACATGTACGGACATAGAGTCCTATAATAGCCGCCGGTGTTCCGGACGCGGACTAGTACATATTTGCACATTGTGACATGTGCGGTCGCCGGGATTTGAACTCACGTATGAGGGGCCATAACCAATTATCAGAGCACGGTCGGGGAGGGGGCGTCAGCCCCCTCGCGATGCGTGTTGGCGCGTGCGCGGGATGGCTCGTAGCGATAGCTACAAGACGTTGAGGGAATATGAGAAGTTGATGGGAGCACGCACGCTGCCGCATATATGAATGTATCTAGTGCGCACATCAATATGTAGGAATACATGTACGGGCACTGATATCCTACAATAGCCCTTTAGATCATTGACCGTACATTTATGCACGCTTAGAGGCTTGTCCGTTAGATAGCTTATCTATTGGTCATCGCTTGGTGCGTGACCGCTCCATCTATGGCAAGCGACTTTTGTGTCGTTGTTGCTTATGTGTCGAGCGACTTCTGTGTGACCACTGATTTTGAGTCGAGCGACTTCTGTGTGGCCGCTGATCTTGAGGAGGTGGCCGTTGATGAAGGGCGTCGGACTTGTGGCTACATCGATGTCGGGGCGGCTAGCTCCCTTGGTGTGGCTAGAAGTGACTCGTGCGAGTGAGCCACCTCCGTGTGTGCGTATGATTCTCCACTTGTGAGCGACGTCTCGGTAGTCGCTAGTGTTCTCGGATGATTGCCGCTTGTGAGTGTTGACGGGTGGTGTTGTCCCGCGATGGCGGCGGTGGCGGCGAGTTGCCGGCCACGGTGTTTGTAGTACTTAAGCCAGTATTTATCGCTAGCGCTTTAGGCACTTGACGTGTGCGTAGCGGAGGCGTGTGAGTGTCCGTAAGGCTAAGAGGGCCCATAACCTATTATCGGAACATCCCGTTGGCAACCTAGTGCGCTGCCAAGTATCGCCTCAAAAGTCGGTATCCTTAGTGTAATTGTACACTATTTATGTATCGCTATGCACGGGCCGGCTCTTTGTGTCAATCTTCGCGGATACATCTTACGCGCGCGGTCGCGCGCGAATACGTGTATGCTACGGGTGAGCGTGGGACCAAGACTCCCCAAGCGAACACGCATGTACGGGGACGTGTACGGGCATACAATCCTATAATACTTTAGGACAGGCTAGGAACCGGCCCACGTTCTGGTAGCTACGTGTGCTGTTGCAGGAACTCGTGGTCAACATCCATACAAGCGCGGATGTGGCGGAGTGCGCGCGCCCTAGCGAAGCCATTCCTAGTCAAACGATTCGAGGCAGATTAGGATCCGCGAAATCCTTAGATAAAATACATCGTGCGTCATCTTTGATGCATGTGCATGAGGATATGAGAGCCCAAATAAACTCAGTGGAGTTGCAAGAAACGGCTTGCGAAAAAAGCATGAGCCTGACAACCACAACTGCGAATAAAGCAGAGGCGGTGCGGTTGGGACTGTTGGCGGATGTGCATGCGGCGATGCGCGCTCACAAAGGCGTCGTGGGTGTGCAACAAGATGCATGCTTGGCCATCACGAACATAGCCCACACCAATGACGGTGGCAACGTCGAGGCGGTGCGGTTGGGACTGTTGGCGGATGTGCATGCGGCGATGCGCGCTCACATAGGCGTCGTGGGTGTGCAACAAGCAGCATGCTTGGCCATCACGAACATAGCCTACACCAATGACGGTGGCAAGGTCGAGGCAGCGCGGTTGAGACTGTTGACGGATGCGCAGGCGGCGATGCGCGCTCACAGAGGCGTCGTAGGTGTACAAGAAGCAGCAAGCCACGCCATTAAAATCATAGCCCACACCAATAACGGTGGCAAGGTCGAGGCGGTGCGGTTGGGACTGTTGGCGGATGTGCATGCGGCGATGCGCGCTCACAGAGGCGTCGTAGGTGTACAAGAAAATGCATGCTTGGCCATCACGAACATAGCCCACATAAATAACGGTGGCAAGGTCGAGGCGGTGCGGTTGGGAGTGTTGGCGGATGTGCAGGCGGCGATGCGCGCTCACAAAGGCGTCGTGGGTGTGCAACAAGCAGCATGCTTGGCCATCACGAACATAGCCTACACCAATAACGGTGGCAAGGTCGAGGCGGTGCGGTTTGGACTGTTGGCGGATGTGCAGGCGGCGATGCGCGCTAACAGAGGCGTCGTGGGTGTGCAAGAAGCAACATGCTTGGCCATCACGAACATAGCCCACGACAATGACGGTGGCAAGGTCGAGGCGGCACGGTTGAGACTTTTGACGGATGTGCAGGCGGCGATGCGCGCTCACAGAGGTTTCGCTTGAGTGCTTGACCCGTGCAACATGTTCGTTTGACAAGATTTTCGAAAGAAGGCACCGTGTTTACCGACTCCGAGCAACCCGTCCGTGGATTTATAAATCTCTTGAACGTAATTGCGCTTCCCTTGATTGATGATTAACGAGTCGTGGCCATAGTCATCACTAGCGTTGCAGCTTTGAGGCAGTTTAAGCGCACGTCGCGGGTAGGATGTTTTCTGTGGACGCCGGACGATGGCGGACCGGGTATTATTATAATACGTGCAGTGGCCGCGGCCGGTACCTTTTCCAGTACAGGCACCGTATAAATTCGTACACAATGTGAATTTATATATCATTCGCGTGGCAACTTCCCTACCTGTACCATCAATATTTTTATGGTCAGATTGATTCTAATCTAGAGGCTTGCATGTCCAACTCCCATGTGTACGAGACAGTGACCCTAGCGGTTATTGTTACCGTTAATAGCGGCACGTCGCACTTGCAGGGCAACCACCTTGCCATGGTAGTTAGACGCCACCAACGACCATCAACCTCCCCAACGGTCAACTCTAGCTAGCCCTCGCCTTATAAACCGGAACTAGCCACGAGCCTAGCACTCTCTGCTTTCGCGCTCAGCCAATCTAGGCATCGCGCGAATGCAGTCTCAACTCTAGTAGTCGAGCAGGGTGTCAGTTTACCTTCGTCCCATGCGCATTCGAGCGTCACGCGATACTTCCCCTCGTTCAGCAACGCATCCCCGAACCATGCAGCATGAGCAGTCTACGTCCGCAGCAGCGGCCGACCCTCACGCCACTTCGATAGAGCAACGCACAGCCGAACAAATTCGTACGGCGCTATTGGCTTCGGAACAACGGATTATTGAGCAGTTTTTGGCGGCTAACGCTGCTTTACTCGCGCAGCTCCAACAGCCGACAGCCGCACCCGCTACTACTGATCCGCAGCAGTCCATTCCCGCCGACGCGACCCCAGCGACGGAGGGTGGTAAGGCGGCCCTTGAGCCACCTATCGACATGTTTGACGACGAACCCGAACCCACCGCGTCCGAGTTGCCAAAACGTGCCCTAAGGGTAAACAAGAAAAAGCAGTGAGAGAAGCCACCAAGCAAAAAGGAGCAAGAAGGCATTTTTCTTTTGCTTGCTGGCCTCCACTGCTTTTTCTTTTACAAATTTGATTTATCAAAAAGGAGCAAGGAGGAAAAAACCCTACCCTCCAAGTTGCTCCTGTTGGTGCTAGTCTTAGTGGGCACATACATGCGGCTGGTGGTGGCCCTTTTGCAAGTGTTGGTCGGCGATTGGCTACGGTTGTAAGAGCTCGTGGAAAAGGGTTGACGTTGGTGACGGTGATGTTATTGTTGCAATGGCTGGTGCTATGGGGCAAAGGGTTGTTGCCGGTAGACAGAGGGTTGCCACTGCTTGTGCTGGTTGGCGGGCACATGTTGCTGCTAGTGGTCATAGATTTGCGGTTGTTGATCATGGCGCTCGTGCTTCTATTGATACGTGGCACACTTTAGTTACTAATGCCGGTGCTGGTGAGTGGCAAGCCGCGCATAATGGTACTAGTGACCGGCATGTGTGTTGTGGCAACATCGTCTTTGGAGGGCGTGCCCCTACCGATGGTGAGAATGAGTATGCTTCTTGGTCGGAGCCGGGCCTCAATGCTTTGTCCCCGTCGCGGGGGGGTGTTGCAATTGCGCCCCATGTGGCATACGGTTTTCTGGCCGCCAATGGCGCTCTAACTTCGCCAAACACACAAACATGTTCATAAATGGCAATGGCCCCTCCACTTTCGCCCACCGTCGCCAAGCTCGCCACCTTGCGACCTCCTCTCCGGCCTTCTTCTCCCTTTGTGCCTCGGGCGCACACTTTTTACCTTCCTCTCTAGCTCGTCCTATTTCTGCTCCGTGCCCCCATTGTGTGGCCGCTCCCGATTCTCGAGTGGCCTCGCATGACTGGGATAGCTTCTCCCGCCAGTCGCACCATGGACCACGCCCCTTCCAAACTGTTGTCACCCCTCACCCCGTGGCTCTAGTGGACCTCCCCCCTTGGCTCCACTCCCTCCCCTACCCCGTGATGAGGTACTACACCCCCCCCCCGCCTCCCTCCACCCTTCCCCTCCTACACATGATGGACCCCCACTGCCTCATGGTCAAGCCTTTATGCCCTCGTCTACTGCCGCACTCCAATGAGAGGTTGCTCTCCGATCTCCCCCTCGCACTGCTGCTCTTGCCTCTTGGTGCTCCGACAAGGACCATGTCGCTTGCCTATTGCGGTTCATGCATGTCACTGCGGCATGGGGGGTTTGTGCGACAGCTAGAGATGACCTTAGCTCTACTCTACAAGAAACCCTCGAATATGCGATCTCCTTGCCATCAACGGACTCTCGTGCCGACGGAGCTTATTTGGCAATCTATCTCGTTGGCAGCCTCCTCCTCTGTCCGTTTCCGGCTGCGCCAGGTGCTCGCATACGCTCCCTTGTCCAGTCCGTCGAGACCCTCATTCATTACACTCATTCATCTTTAGTAAGCCAATAAATGAGTGTAATGCACACCTTCGTTCTCAACGGTTTCAATTAGACTACACTCATTCCCAAGTCATGTCAATTCGAACTCGACGCAAAGTTTGGGGAATGTAAATGACCTGATGTTGGGAATGAGTGTAATGCAATTGAAACCGTTGAGAACGAAGGGGTGCATAACACTCATTTATTGGCTCATTAACTATTCATTTTTTTAGTGAGCCAATAAATCACGCCAATTAAATTCCCAAACCTTTACTCATTCATTGGCTCATTAACCATTTATCTTTTTAGTGAGCCAATAAAATACATCGTGCGTCATCTTTGATGCATGTGCATGAGGCTATGAGAGCCCAAATAAACTCAGTGGAGTTGCAAGAAACGGCTTGCGAAAAAATCATGAGCCTGACAACCACAACTGCGAATAAAGCAGAGGCGGTACGGTTGGGACTGTTGGCGGATGTGCATGCGGCGATGCGCGCTCACAAAGGCGTCGTGGGTGTGCAACAAGCAGCATGCTGGACCATCAAGATAATAGCCCATACCAATGACGGTGGCAACGTCGAGGCGGTGCGGTTGGGACTGTTGGCGGATGTGCATGCGGCGATGCGCGCTCACATAGGCGTCGTGGGTGTGCAACAAGCAGCATGCTTGGCCATCACGAACATAGCCTACACCAATGACGGTGGCAAGGTCGAGGCAGCGCGGTTGAGACTGTTGACGGATGCGCATGCGGCGATGCGCGCTCACAGAGGCGTCGTGGGTGTGCAACAAGCAGCATGCTTGGCCATCACGAACATAGCCTACACCAATAACGGTGGCAAGGTCGAGGCGGTGCGGTTGGGACTGTTGGCGGATGTGCAGGCGGCGATGCGCGCTAACAGAGGCGTCGTGGGTGTGCAAGAAGCAGCATGCTTGGCCATCACGAACATAGCCCACGACAATGACGGTGGCAAGGTCGAGGCGGCACGGTTGAGACTTTTGACGGATGTGCAGGCGGCGATGCGCGCTCACAGAGGTTTCGCTTGAGTGCTTGACCCGTGCAACATGTTCGTTTGACAAGATTTTCGCCAAGCAAAAAGGAGCAAGAAGGCATTTTTCTTTTGCTTGCTGGCCTCCACTGCTTTTTCTTTTACAAATTTGATTTATCAAAAAGGAGCAAGGAGGAAAAAACCCTACCCTCCAAGTTGCTCATGTTGGTGCTAGTCTTAGTGGGCACATACATGCGGCTGGTGGTGGCCCTTTTGCAAGTGTTGGTCGGCGATTGGCTACGGTTGTAAGAGCTCGTGGAAAAGGGTTGACGTTGGTGACGGTGATGTTATTGTTGGAATGGCTGGTGCTATGGGGCAAAGGGTTGTTGCCGGTAGACAGAGGGTTGCCACTGCTTGTGCTGGTTGGCGGGCACATGTTGCTGCTAGTGGTCATAGATTTGCGGTTGTTGATCATGGCGCTCGTGCTTCTATTGATACGTGGCACACTTTAGTTACTAATGCCGGTGCTGGTGAGTGGCAAGCCGCGCATAATGGTACTAGTGACCGGCATGTGTGTTGTGGCAACATCGTCTTTGGAGGGCGTGCCCCTACCGATGGTGAGAATGAGTATGCTTCTTGGTCGGAGCCGGGCCTCAATGCTTTGTCCCCGTCGCGGGGGGGTGTTGCAATTGCGCCCCATGTGGCATACGGTTTTCTGGCCGCCAATGGCGCTCTAACTTCGCCAAACACACAAACATGTTCATAAATGGCAATGGCCCCTCCACTTTCACCCACCGTCGCCAAGCTCGCCACCTTGCGACCTCCTCTCCGGCCTTCTTCTCCCTTTGTGCCTCGGGCGCACACTTTTTACCTTCCTCTCTAGCTCGTCCTATTTCTGCTCCGTGCCTTCATTGTGTGGCCGCTCCCGATTCTCGAGTGGCCTCTCATGACTGGGATAGCTTCTCCCGCCAGTCGCACCATGGACCACGCCCCTTCCAAACTGTTGTCACCCCTCACCCCGTGGCTCTAGTGGACCTCCCCCCCTGGCTCCACTCCCTCCCCTACCCCGTGATGAGGTACTAACACCCCCCCCCCCCGCCTCCCTCCACCCTCCCCCTCCTACACATGACGGACCCCCACTGCCTCATGGTCAAGCCTTTATGCCCTCGTCTATTGCCGCACTCCAATGAGAGGTTGCTCTCCGATCTCCCCCTCGCACTGCTGCTCTTGCCTCTTGGTGCTCCGACAAGGACCATGTCGCTTGCCTATTGCGGTTCATGCATGTCACTGCGGCATGGGGGGTTTGTGCGACAGCTAGAGATGACCTTAGCTCTACTCTACAAGAAACCCTCGAATATGCGATCTCCTTGCCATCAACGGACTCTCGTGCCGACGGAGCTTATTTGGCAATCTATCTCGTTGGCAGCCTCCTCCTCTGTCCGTTTCCGGCTGCGCCAGGTGCTCGCATACGCTCCCTTGTCCAGTCCGTCGAGACCCTCATTCATTACACTCATTCATCTTTAGTAAGCCAATAAATGAGTGTAATGCACACCTTCGTTCTCAACGGTTTCAATTGGACTACACTCATTCCCAAGTCATGTCAATTCGAACTCGACGCAAAGTTTGGGGAATGTAAATGACCTGATGTTGGGAATGAGTGTAATGCAATTGAAACCGTTGAGAACGAAGGGGTGCATAACACTCATTTATTGGCTCATTAACTATTCATTTTTTTAGTGAGCCAATAAATCACGCCAATTAAATTCCCAAACCTTTACTCATTCATTGGCTCATTAACCATTTATCTTTTTAGTGAGCCAATAAAATACATCGTGCGTCATCTTTGATGCATGTGCATGAGGCTATGAGAGCCCAAATAAACTCAGTGGAGTTGCAAGAAACGGCTTGCGAAAAAATCATGAGCCTGACAACCACAACTGCGAATAAAGCAGAGGCGGTGCGGTTGGGACTGTTGGCGGATGTGCATGCGGCGATGCGCGCTCACAAAGGCGTCGTGGGTGTGCAACAAGCAGCATGCTGGACCATCAAGATGATAGTCCACACCAATGACGGTGGCAACGTCGAGGCGGTGCGGTTGGGACTGTTGGCGGATGTGCATGCGGCGATGCGCGCTCACAAAGGCGTCGTGGGTGTGCAACAAGCAGCATGCTTGGCCATCACGAACATAGCCTACACCAATGACGGTGGCAAGGTCGAGGCAGCGCGGTTGAGACTGTTGACGGATGCGCAGGCGGCGTTGCGCGCTCACACAGGCGTCGTAGGTGTACAAGAAGCAGCAAGCCACGCCATTAAAAACATAGCCCACACCAATAACGGTGGCAAGGTCGAGGCGGTGCGGTTGGGACTGTTGGCGGATGTGCATGCGGCGATGCGCGCTCACAGAGGCGTCGTAGGTGTACAAGAAAATGCATGCTTGGCCATCACGAACATAGCCTACACCAATAACGGTGGCAAGGTCGAGGCGGTGCGGTTGGGACTGTTGGCGGATGTGCAGGCGGCGATGCGAGCTAACAGAGGCGTCGTGGGTGTGCAAGAAGCAACATGCTTGGCCATCACGAACATAGCCCACGACAATGACGGTGGCAAGGTCGAGGCGGCACGGTTGAGACTTTTGACGGATGTGCAGGCGGCGATGCGCGCTCACAGAGGTTTCGCTTGAGTGCTTGACCCGTGCAACATGTTCGTTTGACAAGATTTTCGAAAGAAGGCACCGTGTTTACCGACTCCGAGCAACCCGTCCGTGGATTTATAAATCTCTTGAACGTAATTGCGCTTCCCTTGATTGATGATTAACGAGTCGTGGCCATAGTCATCACTAGCGTTGCAGCTTTGAGGCAGTGTAAGCGCACGTCGCGGGTAGGATGTTTTCTGTGGACGCCGGACGATGGCGGACCGGGTATTATTATAATACGTGCAGTGGCCGCGGCCGGTACCTTTTCCAGTACAGGCACCGTATAAATTCGTACACAATGTGAATTTATATATCATTCGCGTGGCAACTTCCCTACCTGTACCATCAATATTTTTATGGTCAGATTGATTCTAATCTAGAGGCTTGCATATCCAACTCCCATGTGTACGAGACAGTGACCCTAGCGGTTATTGTTACCGTTAATAGCGGCACGTCGCACTCGCAGGGCAACCACCTTGCCATGGTAGTTAGACGCCACCAACGACCAACAACCTCCCCAACGGTCAACTCTAGCTAGCCCTCGCCTTATAAACCGGAACTAGCCACGAGCCTAGCACTCTCTGCTTTCGCGCTCAGCCAATCTAGGCATCGCGCGAATGCAGTCTCAACTCTAGTAGTCGAGCAGGGTGTCAGTTTACCTTCGTCCCATGCGCATTCGAGCGTCACGCGATACTTCCCCTCGTTCAGCAACGCATCCCCGAACCATGCAGCATGAGCAGTCTACGTCCGCAGCAGCGGCCGACCCTCACGCCACTTCGATAGAGCAACGCACAGCCGAACAAATTCGTACGGCGCTATTGGCTTCGGAACAACGGATTATTGAGCAGTTTTTGGCGGCTAACGCTGCTTTACTCGCGCAGCTCCAACAGCCGACAGCCGCACCCGCTACTACTGATCCGCAGCAGTCCATTCCCGCCGACGCGACCCCAGCGACGGAGGGTGGAAAGGCGGCCCTTGACCCACCTATCAACATGTTTGACGACGAACCCGAACCCACCGCGTCCGAGTTGCCAAAACGTGCCCTAAGGGTAAACAAGAAAAAGCAGTGAGAGAAGCCACCAAGCAAAAAGGAGCAAGAAGGCATTTTTCTTTTGCTTGCTGGCCTCCACTGCTTTTTCTTTTACAAATTTGATTTATCAAAAAGGAGCAAGGAGGAAAAAACCCTACCCTCCAAGTTGCTCATGTTGGTGCTAGTCTTAGTGGGCACATACATGCGGCTGGTGGTGGCCCTTTTGCAAGTGTTGGTCGGCGATTGGCTACGGTTGTAAGAGCTCGTGGAAAAGGGTTGACGTTGGTGACGGTGATGTTATTGTTGCAATGGCTGGTGCTATGGGGCAAAGGGTTGTTGCCGGTAGACAGAGGGTTGCCACTGCTTGTGCTGGTTGGCGGGCACATGTTGCTGCTAGTGGTCATAGATTTGCGGTTGTTGATCATGGCGCTCGTGCTTCTATTGATATGTGGCACACTTTAGTTACTAATGCCGGTGCTGGTGAGTGGCAAGCCGCGCATAATGGTACTAGTGACCGGCATGTGTGTTGTGGCAACATCGTCTTTGGAGGGCGTGCCCCTACCGGTGGTGAGAATGAGTATGCTTCTTGGTCGGAGCCGGGCCTCAATGCTTTGTCCCCGTCGCGGGGGGGTGTTGCAATTGCGCCCCATGTGGCATACGGTTTTCTGGCCGCCAATGGCGCTCTAACTTCGCCAAACACACAAACATGTTCATAAATGGCAATGGCCCCTCCACTTTCACCCACCGTCGCCAAGCTCGCCACCTTGCGACCTCCTCTCCGGCCTTCTTCTCCCTTTGTGCCTCGGGCGCACACTTTTTACCTTCCTCTCTAGCTCGTCCTATTTCTGCTCCGTGCCTTCATTGTGTGGCCGCTCCCGATTCTCGAGTGGCCTCTCATGACTGGGATAGCTTCTCCCGCCAGTCGCACCATGGACCACGCCCCTTCCAAACTGTTGTCACCCCTCACCCCGTGGCTCTAGTGGACCTCCCCCCTTGGCTCCACTCCCTCCCCTACCCCGTGATGAGGTACTAACACCCCCCCCCCGCCTCCCTCCACCCTCCCCCTCCTACACATGACGGACCCCCACTGCCTCATGGTCAAGCCTTTATGCCCTCGTCTATTGCCGCACTCCAATGAGAGGTTGCTCTCCGATCTCCCCCTCGCACTGCTGCTCTTGCCTCTTGGTGCTCCGACAAGGACCATGTCGCTTGCCTATTGCGGTTCATGCATGTCACTGCGGCATGGGGGGTTTGTGCGACAGCTAGAGATGACCTTAGCTCTACTCTACAAGAAACCCTCGAATATGCGATCTCCTTGCCATCAACGGACTCTCGTGCCGACGGAGCTTATTTGGCAATCTATCTCGTTGGCAGCCTCCTCCTCTGTCCGTTTCCGGCTGCGCCAGGTGCTCGCATACGCTCCCTTGTCCAGTCCGTCGAGACCCTCATTCATTACACTCATTCATCTTTAGTAAGCCAATAAATGAGTGTAATGCACACCTTCGTTCTCAACGGTTTCAATTGGACTACACTCATTCCCAAGTCATGTCAATTCGAACTCGACGCAAAGTTTGGGGAATGTAAATGACCTGATTTTGGGAATGAGTGTAATGCAATTGAAACCGTTGAGAACGAAGGGGTGCATAACACTCATTTATTGGCTCATTAACTATTCATTTTTTAGTGAGCCAATAAATCACGCCAATTAAATTCCCAAACCTTTACTCATTCATTGGCTCATTAACCATTTATCTTTTTAGTGAGCCAATAAAATACATCGTGCGTCATCTTTGATGCATGTGCATGAGGCTATGAGAGCCCAAATAAACTCAGTGGAGTTGCAAGAAACGGCTTGCGAAAAAATCATGAGCCTGACAACCACAACTGCGAATAAAGCAGAGGCGGTGCGGTTGGGACTGTTGGCGGATGTGCATGCGGCGATGCGCGCTCACAAAGGCGTCGTGGGTGTGCAACAAGCAGCATGCTGGACCATCAAGATGATAGTCCACACCAATGACGGTGGCAACGTCGAGGCGGTGCGGTTGGGACTGTTGGCGGATGTGCATGCGGCGATGCGCGCTCACAAAGGCGTCGTGGGTGTGCAACAAGCAGCATGCTTGGCCATCACGAACATAGCCTACACCAATGACGGTGGCAAGGTCGAGGCAGCGCGGTTGAGACTGTTGACGGATGCGCAGGCGGCGATGCGCGCTCACACAGGCGTCGTAGGTGTACAAGAAGCAGCAAGCCACGCCATTAAAAACATAGCCCACACCAATAACGGTGGCAAGGTCGAGGCGGTGCGGTTGGGACTGTTGGCGGATGTGCATGCGGCGATGCGCGCTCACAGAGGCGTCGTAGGTGTACAAGAAAATGCATGCTTGGCCATCACGAACATAGCCTACACCAATAACGGTGGCAAGGTCGAGGCGGTGCGGTTGGGACTGTTGGCGGATGTGCAGGCGGCGATGCGAGCTAACAGAGGCGTCGTGGGTGTGCAAGAAGCAACATGCTTGGCCATCACGAACATAGCCCACGACAATGACGGTGGCAAGGTCGAGGCGGCACGGTTGAGACTTTTGACGGATGTGCAGGCGGCGATGCGCGCTCACAGAGGTTTCGCTTGAGTGCTTGACCCGTGCAACATGTTCGTTTGACAAGATCTTCGAAAGAAGGCACCGTGTTTACCGACTCCGAGCAACCCGTCCGTGGATTTATAAATCTCTTGAACGTAATTGCGCTTCCCTTGATTGATGATTAACGAGTCGTGGCCATAGTCATCACTAGCGTTGCAGCTTTGAGGCAGTGTAAGCGCACGTCGCGGGTAAGATGTTTTCTGTGGACGCCGGACGATGGCGGACCGGGTATTATTATAATACGTGCAGTGGCCGCGGCCGGTACCTTTTCCAGTACAGGCACCGTATAAATTCGTACACAATGTGAATTTATATATCATTCGCGTGGCAACTTCCCTACCTGTACCATCAATATTTTTATGGTTAGATTGATTCTAATCTAGAGGCTTGCATATCCAACTCCCATGTGTACGAGACAGTGACCCTAGCGGTTATTGTTACCGTTAATAGCGGCACGTCGCACTCGCAGGGCAACCACCTTGCCATGGTAGTTAGACGCCACCAACGACCAACAACCTCCCCAACGGTCAACTCTAGCTAGCCCTCGCCTTATAAACCGGAACTAGCCACGAGCCTAGCACTCTCTGCTTTCGCGCTCAGCCAATCTAGGCATCGCGCGAATGCAGTCTCAACTCTAGTAGTCGAGCAGGGTGTCAGTTTACCTTCGTCCCATGCGCATTCGAGCGTCACGCGATACTTCCCCTCGTTCAGCAACGCATCCCCGAACCATGCAGCATGAGCAGTCTACGTCCGCAGCAGCGGCCGACCCTCACGCCACTTCGATAGAGCAACGCACAGCCGAACAAATTCGTACGGCGCTATTGGCTTCGGAACAACGGATTATTGAGCAGTTTTTGGCGGCTAACGCTGCTTTACTCGCGCAGCTCCAACAGCCGACAGCCGCACCCGCTACTACTGATCCGCAGCAGTCCATTCCCGCCGACGCGACCCCAGCGACGGAGGGTGGTAAGGCGGCCCTTGAGCCACCTATCAACATGTTTGACGACGAACCCGAACCCACCGCGTCCGAGTTGCCAAAACGTGCCCTAAGGGTAAACAAGAAAAAGCAGTGAGAGAAGCCACCAAGCAAAAAGGAGCAAGAAGGCATTTTTCTTTTGCTTGCTGGCCTCCACTGCTTTTTCTTTTACAAATTTGATTTATCAAAAAGGAGCAAGGAGGAAAAAACCCTACCCTCCAAGTTGCTCGTGTTGGTGCTAGTCTTAGTGGGCACATACATGCGGCTGGTGGTGGCCCTTTTGCAAGTGTTGGTCGGCGATTGGCTACGGCTGTAAGAGCTCGTGGAAAAGGGTTGACGTTGGTGACGGTGATGTTATTGTTGCAATGGCTGGTGCTATGGGGCAAAGGGTTGTTGCCGGTAGACAGAGGGTTGCCACTGCTTGTGCTGGTTGGCGGGCACATGTTGCTGCTAGTGGTCATAGATTTGCGGTTGTTGATCATGGCGCTCGTGCTTCTATTGATATGTGGCACACTTTAGTTACTAATGCCGGTGCTGGTGAGTGGCAAGCCGCGCATAATGGTACTAGTGACCGGCATGTGTGTTGTGGCAACATCGTCTTTGGAGGGCGTGCCCCTACCGATGGTGAGAATGAGTATGCTTCTTGGTCGGAGCCGGGCCTCAATGCTTTGTCCCCGTCGCGGGGGGGTGTTACAATTGCGCCCCATGTGGCATACGGTTTTCTGGCCGCCAATGGCGCTCTAACTTCGCCAAACACACAAACATGTTCATAAATGGCAATGGCCCCTCCACTTTCACCCACCGTCGCCAAGCTCGCCACCTTGCGACCTCCTCTCCGGCCTTCTTCACCCTTTGTGCCTCGGGCGTACACTTTTTACCTTCCTCTCTAGCTCGTCCTATTTCTGCTCCGTGCCTTCATTGTGTGGCCGCTCCCGATTCTCGAGTGGCCTCTCATGACTGGGATAGCTTCTCCCGCCAGTCGCACCATGGACCACGCCCCTTCCAAACTGTTGTCACCCCTCACCCCGTGGCTCTAGTGGACCTCCCCCCTTGGCTCCACTCCCTCCCCTACCCCGTGATGAGGTACTAACACCCCCCCCCCCCCGCCTCCCTCCACCCTCCCCCTCCTACACATGACGGACCCCCACTGCCTCATGGTCAAGCCTTTATGCCCTCGTCTACTGCCGCACTCCAATGAGAGGTTGCTCTCCGATCTCCCCCTCGCACTGCTGCTCTTGCCTCTTGGTGCTCCGACAAGGACCATGTCGCTTGCCTATTGCGGTTCATGCATGTCACTGCGGCATGGGGGGTTTGTGCGACAGCTAGAGATGACCTTAGCTCTACTCTACAAGAAACCCTCGAATATGCGATCTCCTTGCCATCAACGGACTCTCGTGCCGACGGAGCTTATTTGGCAATCTATCTCGTTGGCAGCCTCCTCCTCTGTCCGTTTCCGGCTGCGCCAGGTGCTCGCATACGCTCCCTTGTCCAGTCCGTCGAGACCCTCATTCATTACACTCATTCATCTTTAGTAAGCCAATAAATGAGTGTAATGCACACCTTCGTTCTCAACGGTTTCAATTGGACTACACTCATTCCCAAGTCATGTCAATTCGAACTCGACGCAAAGTTTGGGGAATGTAAATGACCTGATTTTGGGAATGAGTGTAATGCAATTGAAACCGTTGAGAACGAAGGGGTGCATAACACTCATTTATTGGCTCATTAACTATTCATTTTTTAGTGAGCCAATAAATCACGCCAATTAAATTCCCAAAACTTTACTCATTCATTGGCTCATTAACCATTTATCTTTTTAGTGAGCCAATATATCACGCCAATTACATTCCCAAAACTTCACTCATTTATTGGCTCACCAAAGAACACGATTAAATTGGTGCCGGAAAAGCTTCGGGCTCATATAGAAAAGTTCAGAGAGGATGGACTCACATGCATCGACACCCGTCTATGTGATATTCGGGATGGAAGTGAGCTTGCCCGTGCGTGCCCGGGGGTTTTTGAGTCTAGACGCTCAGGGGGTCGGGGCCGGGGTGGGGGGGGATCTCGCCGTCGCCGGGCCTGGCCTAGTCAACGGGAGGAGCATTACCCCCCGACTCACCTCTCATAAGGTGACCTCCGACGCGGTGCTGCCTTCCGTCGAGCCCGTGAGCTAGTGGAAGTTGGCCAGCTACGACTAGCCCGTATGGCCTTGAACGGAGCCGATTCTGGAATGGTGGAGGACGCGGATGCGAATCTGGCTGCTCCTCAACGGTTGCATCCTCCGCCTGATACCCCCCACTGTCACTGTGACCTCCCTAACCCCCTGCACCTTCCGGCGCCCCCACCCCTCACTTATCTAAATGACCGTGACAGCCTCAAAATATGGGAGGAGTCTATGCTCGCTGTCTTGAGAAAAGCACCTCGTTTTTCAGCCCCCCATGTTGATGGTTGGCGATGGGAACATGTCCGTGACTTGAATGTCCCGGCATGGCGCAAGTTGGCTAACCGCTACTCGGCGGAAACATTCCCGATGTTGCGGAAGACTTTTTGGTGAGTGCGACCGGGTGGGCTCTCCACAAGTAGACATGTGTCGACCTCGACGCCACTCGCCTACGGGGCGAGGCTCCTACGGTTCGGCCGATTGTTGCTAGCGACTTCATGTCACGGCTAGCTCATTGTCACGCCATCGCGCGGATAGCGATTGTGGCGGCCGACCACTTGGGCCATGCACAAAGATCGGTTTTCACCAAAGCTAGTATCGAGCGAGCCATACATACCACTCGTATCGGCTTACAAGCTATTCCTGATTGCAGTCTCCTGAGCTTGGACTTGGAAAACGCCTTCATAACCATTTCCCGCCACAGTTTCCTTACAATCGTTGTACAAGAATCCCGACTTGCATCCTATTGTCCCGTTGGTTGAGATGATATATTCACGGGACTCCACGGTGTATTATTTCGACTCCAAAGATGCTTCGTTCTTGTACAACACGGTTCAATATCGTACGGGTGTCCGACAAGGAGATCCTCTTGGCCCGCGTTTGTTCAACTTGGCGATCAGCACCCCCTCCGGAATATTGGGGAACGGTGTAAGGATTCATCAACGATCCAAGCCTTCTCTGACGATGGCAAGTAATTGATCAAAAGGCCTTTCGTCCCGATTGTGATTACGGTGGCTACGGAGGAATTGGGGAAAGTCTGCTCGAGGGTTCAACCAATAAAGTCTTCGTGCATGGTACCTGTGAGGTGCTACTTTGGTTAGGCTAACCGGGCCACCTTAGACTAATAGTAGAACCTAATCTCTGGATCTAATTATACAGCCTAGAGAGAATTAATAAGATTGTCTTAGGAACATGGTTTCTTACAATCTGGGTGTGGCGTAATTCTGGTCTGTACCGGTCTGGGTCTCTCTCCCTCGGCCAGTAAGTCCCCGTCTTAAATATCCACACCTCGTGTGCTCTGGAAACAACCTGTAGCTTGTGCTGTCTGCTAACTAAACTGAACTATTACTAGCGATACAGCTTATCTGAGATTATCTGTACCGTTTATCTAACCTTATCGCACAAGCTCTCGCGGAACTATGTAGCTCCCGCTGCGGAACTATGTAGCTCCCGAAGCTCCCGCTGCGGACGGCACGGAGGCCGCTTCTTCCTCGGCTGGGATGCCTTCTCCGGCCACGGCGCTCTTCACCCGCGCCATGGGCCGCAAGCGTCCCCGTGCTTCCTCGAGCGGCGCGTGAGGCGCCGCTTGTCGCCTCCAAGTGTTGCATTCTCGGCGTGGCTTAAGAGTTTCCTTAGTATAATCTGCTAGGTTTATGCACAATGTAGTGCTTTCCTTTTGCTGTGCTTTGGATTCCGTGATCCTCTTGTCACTCTTGTCCTCTTGTTTCCCCTCCCACTTTCCCTGTCCGTGCTCATCTGGTTCTTCTTGTAAACAAAAACTATGTAGAGACGAACTATCAAGAAGAGATATTGCTAGTATCTCTGTACTGTCTAAGGAAAATACGGCGATACAGTGGTACTGCCGTGATGATAATATGGTCAGATTGATTTGAATCTAGAGGTTTGCATATCCAATATCATGTGTACGGGACAGTGACTCTAGCGGTTACTGTCACCGTTAATATCGGCGCAGCTCACCTGCAGGGCAACCACCTTGCCCGAGCAGTTAGACGCAGCCAACGACCAACGACTTCCCCAACGGTCAGCTCTAGCTAGCCCGTGCCTTATAATCCGTAGCTACCCACGAGCCTAGGCACTCTCTGCTTTCGCGCTCAGCCAATCTAGGCTTCGCGCGAATGCAGTCTCGACTCTCGTAGTCGAGTAGGGTGTCAATCTTACTTTTCGTCCCATGCGCACTCGAGCGTCACGCGACACTTCCCCTCGTTCAGCTACGCAGTTTCCCAATATGCAGCCTGAGCAGTCTACATCCGCCGCAGCGGCCGACCCTCACGCTACCTCACTCGAACAACGCACAGCCGAACAGATTCGTACGGCAGTTTTGGCATCGGAACAACGGATAACGGAACAGTTTTTGGCGGCTAACGCTGCCTTACTCGCCCAGCTCCAACGACCCACAGCCACACCTGCTCCTACTGATCCACATCAGTCCATTCCCGCCGACGCAACAGCGACGGAGGGTGGTAAGGCGGCCCCCGAGCCACCTATCGACCTGCTCGACGACGAACCCGACCCCTCCGCGGCCGAGTTTGTCGACTTCACCTACTACGGCGAAGTCATACCGGCCGGCCTCGAACGTCCCCCTCGAGACGTCGAGGAGCCACGTCTTTGGACTCTCACGGACGACACCGCCCGCGCCCTAAGCGACAAACGCACCCAAGCGGCATACGACGAGTACCTACACATCGGGTGCTATGCCTTCTTCGACAGTTGCGCCAACGCGGCAATTGGCGAGGCTTTGGACACGTTGTCGCACGGCCCACCTCTACCTACAGAGCAGGCGGCAGCGATTGCCCTCATCCGAGCGGGCTATCGCACCCACACAGCGACGGAGGAGGCCGCCCGTACTAGATTGGGCTTCCTCCGCCTCACCAAGGGCGGACAAACGAGCACAGATGCGGACCGCGTGTTTGCCGAATTGGCACACGAGCGCTTTTGCCGGCCGCGCCCTACCGCGGTCTCCGGCCCATTGGACGCGCTACGCCAAGCTTTCGTCGACCGCACGCTTGAAGTCAGCTTACACGCCGCCAGCAAGGCAGCCGCCGGCGCCGCTTTCGCTAAGGTCACGCCGGACAAGCCCACCGGCCCCGACGCTCGAACCCGCAAAGCCGCCGCCGACAAACGCAAGGCCGCTGCTGCAGCACCAGCCGCGGCACGAGCCGCTCCACCCCCCAAGCCGACCGACTCGGCTAAAACCCCAAGCAAGAAATGATGGTGTGGCCCGCCGCGCCGATTCCTGCTCCCCGACATCTTCCTTCATGCGCCACCGCGTACGTCGAAAATGGCGGGAGTGGGAGCGCATCGGCGCGAGCGGCCAAGTCCTAAGTTGGATCCGCCACGGCGTGCGTGTGAAGTTCAAGCACGGCCTACGTCCCAAGCCGTTCAACCATGGCATCTCCATGCTAGACGCCACACCCGCCCAACTCGAGTTTCTCAACTCGGAACTACCACGCTTCGAGGCTTGCGGCGCGTGGGAGCGCTCTACGAACCCCCGCTACGTCTCCCGGATGTTCTTGGTGCCAAAACCCGGATGCAATCAATGGCGCTTGATAATCGACCTTCGCGAACTCAACCGCTATTGCTCAACATTCAACATGACTTGCGAGACCCTCAAGCACCTCCGCCATCTATCTCGACCGGGGGACTACTTCGTCTCCCTCGACCTCACCGATGGGTACTACACCCTTGGCATCCGGGAGGAAGACCGAGACTACTTCATGGTCAACTACCGCGGCACCCTATGGCGCCTCGCATGCCTCCCCATGGGGTGGTCGGGCTCCGCCTACTACTTTTGCAAGCTCACGCAAGTGTTTACGAACCACCTACGCCGTCCCCCTCCGCCCACGCCCGCATCTACACCGGCCGGCCCACGCCGCCCGTCCAAGCGCTTCCTCCGGAACGCGCGATGGCGAGGCACCCGACTACTCCCCTACATGGACGACTTCCTCTTCTTGGCGGAATCCTACGACGAGGCCCTCTGTCTCCGGCAGCGCGTCCAAGCCCTGCTCGACAGCCTCGGCCTACAACGCAACCCCAAGAAAGGTGTGTGGACGCCGACGCAAGTCGGCGACCACTTGGGCCTCACGGTGGATTTACAACGCGGCGAGTTTCGCGCCCCACCCGAAAAACTGCTACACCTCGCACAACACGCTTCGGCCTTGCTCGGACGAGCAGCGTCCAACGCACGATGGCTGCCCACACGCCAACTCGCAGCCTTCGCGGGAAAAGCGCGATTTCTCTACCTCGCCATCGCGCCCGCCCGATTCTTCTTGCGCGAGCTCCACAGCGTCTTGGCTACCCGTACCGGTTGGGGGGGACGCGTGCGCCTCACCCACCAACTCCGACGCGACCTCGAGTGGTGGCGAACGGTACCCTCCCAACACAACGGCCGGTCGATCTACAAGCCCATCGAGACCGCCTATTTGCACGCCGACTCGAGCGACTACGGGTGGGGAGCCGTCCTCAACGAGGACGCCAATTACCAAGCCCGCGGGTTTTGGAGCGCCCCCGACCGCCTCCAACACATCACGTGGAAGGAACTTCGAGCGGTCCGGCACGCGGTCGAATCCTTTCTACCGCAACTCCGAGGACGACAAGTCCTCCTCCACGAGGACCACACTGCCGTGGTCGCCGTCCTAACCAAGCTAACGTCCCGGTCACCCGTCATGATGACGGAGCTACGGCGTCTGTGGTTCTTACTCGACACCAACGATATCCACATCCGCCCACGCTACATCCGGTCGGCCGCCAACGTCGGGGCCGACACGCTCAGCCGCGAAATGGACACCGAGGACTGGCAGCTAAACCCGCAACTCTTCGACCACCTTCAGCGCCGGTGGGGGCCGCATACAATCGACCGGTTCGCTTCTATGCTCAACATGCAACTGCCACGCTTCAACGCCCGCTGGCGCGACCCCTTGTGCGAGGACATCGACTGCCTACACCTCCCCGACGCGGCGTGGAAACGCGAGAACAACTACTGCAACCCACCTTGGTCTGCCCTCCCAGCACTCGCCGCGAAACTCGAACAAGCTCAAGCCGCGGCGACTGTCATCGCCCCCTACTGGCGAAACAAAACGTGGTACCACGCGTTCGCCCGCCTGGCCACCGCGACCATACACTTCCCAGCGTCCCGCAACCTGTTCTTCCCCGGCAGGCTAGGCAAGCGAGAAGGGGTCGGACCTCCCGCTTGGAGCATCGTGGCCTTTCGGCTCACACCCCCGCTTGGCTCTACACTCGCCGCGGTGCGATTGGCCGAGCGATACGCCCGGACCGATTAAATGCGCCTGTACAGCACGTCCCTCCGCTGCGTACAGGACCGCCGCGCTACGGATTACGCTGGGCAGCAGCAGAGTCGCCCTGGTCCACCGATTTAGCTGAAACTTTTCAAGACCTCCTAGGATCGGACAAGCTCGGGGTTACGGCGGTTGCCCTACTCAGCAACTCGCTAGCGCCCTCTACGTACGCGAGCTACCAGAGCGCAATCCGACAGTTTTTTATTTTTTGTGCAGAGGAAAACATCGCCCCGCTACAGGCCACACCCGCCACAATGGTCCGCTACACGGCCTGGCTGGCCCTACTCGGAACGGTCGCCGCAAGCTCGCTGCAACCCTACTTCTCCGCCGTTAACAAATTCTTCCGTGACCACCGGCGTCAACCTATCGCCGTGGGCGAACTTTTGGCGGACGCCCGCCGTGGCCTCGAAATGCTGCAGCACCGCCTGATTCCCACCACCGCTCGCCTCCCGCTACCCGCACAAGTCGCCCAGGACATCCTACACGCCGCCAACACCCTTCACGGTACTTTCGCGTGGACCCCTGCTTCCCTCCCTCAGATGCAACGCTTCAGAGCCTGTTTAGCGGTGTGCGTCAATTACATGTTTTTCTGCCGCGCCGAGACCGGCGCCCGCTGCCAGACCGGCGACCTCGTGGTCGACAAACCTTCTCAGCAAATCTGCCTATTCGTACGCAAATCTAAGGGGGACCAGCGCCGCGACGCAAGCGAAAAACCGGTCATCGCTATCCCTGTAGCCGCTAACCCCGTCTTGGCAGCCCTGATCGACTACTACACGGAGCACCGCGCGGCATTCTGCCGCAAATTCTACAACACACCGCCCCCGCTCGCCTTCTGGAGCTTCTCACCTTCAGAACCTTCTACCGATTGGGGCGCTGCTCCCACCATCTCCGCTTGGCTCGCCCTCGCCCTCCGCGCGGCCGGCTCATCCGCACCCACCGGTTTCAAGTGGACGTCGCACAGCCTACGGAAAGGCGCGGCGTCCGCTGCCAGCTGCATCGGCGCGCCCCTCCCCGTAATCAAATTTATGGGTGGATGGGCCAAGAACAGCTCGGTGACCGAAGGCAAATACATTGACCCAACCATGACCACAACACCTGCTGCTTGGCGGTTCTTCGGCTGGCTCACTCCGTCCCCCCCACAACACTAATTCAGGCTGTGCAAGCCTTTGGCTTTAGGTTATTGGCAAAACGTGCCCTAGGGTAAATGGTCAGATTGATTTGAATCTAGAGGTTTGCATATCCAATATCATGTGTACGGGACAGTGACTCTAGCGGTTACTGTCACCGTTAATATCGGCGCAGCTCACATGCAGGGCAACCACCTTGCCCGAGCAGTTAGACGCAGCCAACGACCAACGACTTCCCCAACGGTCAGCTCTAGCTAGCCCGTGCCTTATAAGCCGTAGCTAGCCACGAGCCTAGGCACTCTCTGCTTTCGCGCTCAGCCAATCTAGGCTTCGCGCGAACCCACCCACCCATCCCTATAATCTGCGCTAATCGACCCCCAGACCCTGTCTGTGGGTGTCTTTTGGCCAAATTGTAAGCAAGCTGACATCTTTGGCAAAACGTGCCCTAGGGTAAATGATAATAAAGAGTCACTGAATATCGCTAAGATACAGGTAGAATATCGCTACCATTCAGAGGAAATAGATAATGTCAGATGCTAGCACTTAGCTAAATGGGCTAGGATATGACACTCTCCCCCCCTTAAGCACCAGCGTCCTCGCTGTGCAGAACTCAGGGTCTTGATTTCTTGGGGATTCTTGCAGGCCAGCGGTTGCCAAGTATGACAAAGTGAGGAGTCCCAGAGAATTTTCGATAAACATCCGTTCGAAGAAATTCGGAAAAGATGTTCAAGTGGTGGACTCCTTCGCATGGGTTCCCAAGTGTCCTTGCTAGGTACGTTGAAGGGTGTTGCCCAGCGAACTTTGAATTAAAGTCCCGTGCCGTTGGAGTTAAAAGCCACATCGAGTATTTTGTCGACTTCGAATCGCTTCGCATCGTGCACAATCGGAATTGGCTGCGCACTGTCGGCATGTTCTATGTCCGAATTCCATTTCTCCAGTAGATTGGCGTGTACAACATCGTTTATCCGTACTCCAGGGGGTAGCTTAAGCCGAAATGCAACCGGGGAAACTTCCTCCGTAATGAGAAACGGTCCAATATAGCGGTCGCGTAGTTTAGAACATGGCTGTTGTACAAATCATAGATTTGTCGCCTTGAGCTTAACTTTGTCGCCAACTGTAAAAGGTACTGGTAACCGGTGCCGATTTGCAGCATCTTGCACATGTGCTTGGGCTGCCTTGACGCAGTCGTGGGCAAATCAATGCATCTCGACCAGAATCTTCACTTGCTCCGGTAAAGTACGGCTAGGCTCGTTATCTTCAAATGTAGCCGTCGTAGGAGATGTCGGCTCGAATCCCAGCGTCGCCTGAAATGGAGACATAGTCGTCGACGTAGAAACCGCTGCGTTGATCGCAAACTCCACGTTGGTAAGGTGTTGAACCCAGTCGTCGTGCAAGGGGTGCACGTAGCATCGTATGACTTGCTCCCATGTCTGATTTACTATTGAAAATTGAAATTGAAATTGTTTACAACATGTACCGCATGCGCCGGTTTTTTACCAAAAGCCGGATGCGTCGTCTGCTGTCTCTGGGCCCTCCTAACTATGCCATACAGGGAACTTACAAGTCAGGGCTAGACCGTGAACCACCTATGTCCAACCTCTCCAAGTGTGGTCGGGGGTTTTACTCCTCCCCGGGGAGGGTCTGGTGCGGGTTTAAGGTGTTGTGCAAGAAGGGCTTGAGGTGGTGCATTATGTGGAGGCTTGGCGAGATGTCATGCGTTATTTGGTGCGGTAGACAAGGAGGAGATAATGCAGCCATTGGACGGTGTGTTCATGGAGTGTGGAAAGGATGCGGGACGTGTCGAGTCGTGCTTTGGATATGAGTTTGTCGGGAGGGTCGGTGCGGAGGGTGAGGAGAGAGGTGAGACTTGCGATGGTGGATGAGTGCGGTGTGCCCGTGCGGCTCATGACAATGGGGAGGATGTCGACTTCGGTACCTGGCCAGTGGTTGCGGATGGCATCTGCGAGGGGTGTGTATTTGTCTCTAATCAGGTGGGCTGTATGTGAGAGGTTGTGGTCGGTGCAGTACTTCCACTCCCCTATCTGTATTTTCTTGATAGACGAGTATCGGCGGCGGCCGTTGGTGTGACCGACGAAGCGAGGTTCGAGGAGGCGAACGAAATCGGGTTTGTGCGCCGGGCGACGTAGTGTGGGTGGGAGAATCTCGGGGGGGAGGATAGCGGGGCACGAGGTTAGGGAGTCGGGTGAGAGACCTTCGTCAGCAGCTACAAGGCGGGTAGGCATGTGGGTGGGGTGAGGGGGGTGGCAGTCCAGAGGGGTGTGGGTGGGGGTGGGGTGGGTGAATGACTTGATGGGTTTGTTACCGAAGTCTGCAGTGATAGTCTCCCAGCGACCTCCGTTGTGGCGTTCGAGGAGAGATAGTACGAGCTGCAGCGCGCTGTTGTGTCTGTCATGTCTTAGGCCATACATAGATGGGTAGTTACCGGCCATGTAGCCGTTGCTGGTGAATTGCCACACATGGGACATCGCATGGTGGGGTTGTGTGTGAGTAGGCGTGTGTTGTGGACGCCCCATATGAATTCTTGCTTGTGGGTGAATTGGGTGTTGGTGAGTGTTGTGAGTTTTTTGTGGAAGGTGAAGACGGCACCGTCTGCCGCGGCGCGGGCGAGGAGGGCACCGTGTTTGGATGTATGTGAGAGGGGTGTATGTGTGTGTTTGCAGCTGTGGGTGTGTGCGTCGGCTTTGAGGTTGGTGTATATGTAGGGTATGGGTTCCCCTTGAATTTGTGGTATGAGGGTGAAAGGCCAGGTCCAGTGTCCTATTGACACGTCCGAGCCTGTGATGTATGCGGTATCAGGTGGGGACCATCTGCAACTTGGTTCGCGAGTGCATCTGCGAGGTCGTTGCCGAGTGAGTGGTTGTGTGCTTTAATTTTGCCGAGGTGCGTGCTGATGCCGGCGTCGCAGCGAGTTTTGAGGGTGTGTGTGATGGATAGGAGTGTGTCGCGGTGGATGTTGTGTCTATAAGCGGAAGGGCAGTTTAAGTATCCTTGTATGAGGCGGAGGGAGCACGCACTGTCTGTAAGGAGATGGATATGGCCGAGTTGGAGGCCTATGTCAATGCCTGCTAGTTCAGCGCGATTGATAGTGTGGGAGGGAGGGGTAGAGGTCACCAGTATTTTGATGCGGGTGTCCGAGGCGGGGTGTGTGGCTGCCGCGCCGAGGGGGGAGTTGCACCCTTTTTTCGAGCCGTATGTTTATACGAAGTCCTGCCAGTTGCAAGCAAGAATTCCTCTGGTGGGGAGTATGTTAGTTGCATGCGTTCATGGAGGGGGTAGGTAAGGGGTTGAGTAGGGTTGGGGGGGAGATGGTAGATGCCTGCTGAGTGTGGTGAGTAGGAGTCGGTGAGGTGTGGAGGTGGGATGGTGATTATGGGGCTTGGAAGGTGTGTGTCGTATATATATTCGAGGGTGTTGTGGAGTGCGGTCATGGCTGTGTGTGAGGGCATGGTGGAGAGTGCGAGGGGGTTAGCGACGAGGTAGATGTCAACCATCCAGCGCGTGCCGAATGGGGTAGGGGTGGGATGGCCTGTGTGTTGGTCGGGGGGAAGGAAGGTGTTCGCATCGTTGGGAAGGGTGTATAGGTGGTGTGTGTAGGGGGAGTTGATATATTTGGAGTGGCGGTATGGTGTGTGTTCCCATCGGGGGAGAATGAGGATGGTAGCGCTGGGAGTGTGTGAGGCTGTGAGGTGTGCGCTGGTGATTGCATGTTCCATGGCGCGGCGCATGCATTCGTGGTCGTATTCTGGGTTGGTGATGTTGGTGCCTTGCCATGTGTCTTCGGGGTAGAGTGAGTGGTAGGTGTTCGAGTGGAGTGATTTATTGAGGGGGTCTGAGTAGAGTTATGTCTGGATGTGGAATGTGTGACGGAGAGCCGAGAGGAGGTCCTCTCTGGTGGCCCATTTGTTGCGGGTGGTGGTGGCGGGTGTGGGTGAGTGGATTTCTGAGCGGGAGCCTAGGCGAGTGAGGAGGTGGTAGACCTCCTCTTCGAACGTATGTTGGGAGAGGTCGGGGCGGAAGAGTTGGTAGAGGTGGCGGACGCGGGGGCCGTTAAGGGTGGTGACCGCGCGGCCGTCGGGTTTGCAGAGTACGGTGGTGTCGTGAAGGGATGGGTGTGCGTGGATGGCGAATTTACCGGTAGGGAGCATGTCGAGGTCGGGGTTAATGGGGTCGTGGTTGAATGTGATTAGGGGGTGTGTCCATGGAGGGGGTCCGGGTTTTGGCAGAATGGGAGTGGTGGAGGGGACAAAGCCGGAGATAAATGCGGTGAGGGCGGTGGGGCCGGAGGGGGTCTCACTGATGGTGTCGTGTAGTTGTAGGCAAGGCGCCCACTGTACTTCGTGGAGGCGGGTGAGGTCGTGTTGTTTGCCGCGAGCGCACCAGTCGCATTACCATGTGGCGGGACCTAGGGCGGGGCGGCATTGGGAATGGACGGCAAAGTGCGGGCATGTGCAGGAGGGGGAGGTGGGTTCTGTGTGCAGAGGGTTGTGGCATATGGAGCAATCGGCGGGGGTGGGGGTGGGAAGGCATACCGAGGTGGGGGTGGAAGAGATGAGGCGGAAGCCGTCGTCAAGTTGGAGTTGTATATCCCATTCCGTGAGGTGTTCCGGGGCCCATTCGACCATGTATTGTGTTTGTCTGTATTCTGTGTCTTTGTGTTTGGAAATGATGCGCGTAACGTCGCAAGGGGGTAGTGGTGGTCTGAGGGGGTGAGGTATGTTGTGTCTATGTGCGTGATGGGTGCAGTGGGGGGGGGGTAGTTTTTGGTGCCGAAGGAGTGATTTACTAGTTCAGTTTGGCCATCTGTCTGGGGATGATAGCTCGTAGAAATATTAAGCTTGGTGCCAATAGCCCTAAATAGGGTTTGTCAGAAGTCGCTCATAAACCGGGGATCTCGATCGGATATTAATTTCCGCGGTAAGCCAAAATGCCGGAAAACATAACTTTCGCTAATTGCTCTGTTGTAATCGTTTTCGTAATTGGCTCGACAATCGTTCGTTTCGTAAGTATACGTACGAATACCACCAAAGCATCATACCCATCGCACTCATGAAGGTCCGTAATCAGATCAAGCGATACGTGTTCAAAGGGCATGGTCGGTACCTCGTGCGATTGAAGGAGTCCATAAGGTTTGTGTCGCGCTGCCTTGTTACGTTGGCATGTAACACATATGCGTACGTAGTGTTGTACTATCCGCTTCATGTTAGGCCACCAAAACGTTCGGGTGATGTTTACATATCCCTCCGTCGGACTACTAATGGACACATATGTACGCTGGACTCCGGGGGAGTCATGGCCCTCCACCTATATGTGTTCGCTGTAGGTGTTCGCAGCTCATTCGCGATGCGATGGGTTCATATACACAATATGTTCCTATCGAGTACCGAATTTTGGCGGTACTTGGATAAGGCGTACAACTCCGTTCCGGGAAGCGGCGGTTCTAACCCCCTTCATGCCATTCCGTGTGTACATGGATTAACAGGTTATGGGCCCTCCGCGTTTACTGCGGGGTTTACTAGGGCACCGGCCGGAGGTTGTCCATTAAGAGGGAGTGTTTACATATCCCTCCGTAGGACTACTAATGGACACATATGTACGTTGGACTCCGGGGGAGTCATGGCCTTCCACCTATAGGTGTTCGCTATAGGTGTTCGCAGCTCATTCGCGATGCGATGGGTTCATATACACAATATGTTCCTATCGGGTACCGACTTTTGGCGGTACTTGGATAAGGCGTACAACTCCGTTCCGGAAAGCGGCGGTTCTAACCCCCTTCATGCCATTCCGTGTGTACATGGATTAACATGTTAGTGCTGCCAATAGTCTAGTAATACCAAGATGTCCCGCGGTCGATGCGTCGTGTAGTTCGTACAATAATCTTGATCGCAATGTAGAGAGGCTCGGCACATACAATCTTGTCCCGTAGGCGAAAAGAGTCCATTTGATTGACGTACCAGCCAGGTAGGCAGAGATTTCCAGGTAAGCATGTATTTATCCGAGTCATAAGCGTTTTTTATTTCCGCATAAAGTCCAAAGTCATTATGTAACCGGGATTACAAGGAAAAGATTTGCGCGTGTAACTCGTATTATGCTTCGTCGTTGGTCCAATCGCGTAACATTTGCAGCTTTTGTAGTGAGTCCTTCACGTCTGGTCGGCGAGACAGAGCGTCTGCATGGTTGACTGCTCCCTTCTTGTACACGATGTCCATTTGTCGCCGATAAGGCGCTGAAACTTGTAGCCATCGCACCTGTCGAGTAGACAAATCGCGCGGCCGAAAGAAGTGTCGCAACGTTTCGTGGTCCGTAATTACCGTAAATCCCGCCGCGCCATCTAAGTAGCAACGGGATTTCAGTAGAGCGTCGCGAGTTGGCTGTAGCTCTTGTTCGTGGACCGGGTGGTGTACCTCATGCTTGTTCATCTTTCGAGCATGGTACGCAACATGTTGTATAGTCCAATACCTTGGTCTTGTAACAACACCGCTCCTACTGTAAATCCAGAAGCATCCGTGTACATAGTGTACCTTGCATTAGGAGAAGTGTCAGGAATTACCATTACCATTACCATGACTAGTGCACGTACCATCGCGTCTTTAATTTGCTCAAATGCTGACTGGGCTTGAGGGGTCCAGCGAAATTCCGGTGTCTTCTTGGTCAAATCCGTTAATGGGGTTGCTAGGGTTGCGAATTGGTTGATAAACCTCCGGTAATATCCAGCAAGTCCCAGAAATCCACGTACTTCTGTCACAGATTTCGGCCATGGCCAATTTTGTACTGCCTCCACTTTGTCGGGGTCCATTCGGTTCGGTCCAGCTTCCACCACATGTCCCAGGAAGTTGACGCTCGATCGTCCGAAGTAACACTTGGAGAGTTTGATATGCAACCGGTGTCGCTGCAACTCTCGTAACACGAGTCGAATATGCTCGAGGTGTTCATCGGCCGCCTTACTATAGATCAGCACGTCGTCCAAATATACCACACATAACTTGCCAAGATACGGGGCCAAAACTCGATTCATCATCGCTTGGAATTCAGCTGGGGCGTTACAAAGTCCAAAGGGTAGAACGCAATACTCGAACAATCCGTAATGAGTTCGGAATGCTGTCTTATGTATGTCGCACTCCTTAACTCGAACTTGGTGATAGCCCTTATACAAGTCAAGCGTACTGAAATAATGAGCCCCATATAACGAATCGAGTAATTCATCAATCCGGGGTAACGGTGTTCGGTTTTTCCTCGTAAGGTCGTTGAATTTTCGATAGTCTACGCACATACGCATGGTACCATCCTTCTTGCGTACAAATAAAATCGGGGCACCGTACGGAGATTTAGACGGACGAATCCAACCTTTTGCGAGTAAATCTTGTAACTATACCTGAACCTCTCGGAGTTCAGCCGGTGACATACGGTATGTTCGCTCCTTAGGTGGTTCATCGCACTCCAAGTTAATCTCGAAGTCGCACTCGCGCGTCGGTGGTAGACCGTCAAGCTCCTTAATGATGTCCGTAAACTCGCTCAGGGAATCTCGCAACGAAGTCGTCCACTCGGGTTGTTGATCGGTATTGATGTCGTCGACCGCGTCTTGTACCTCTCCTAGTCCAATCACGAAGAGGTCTGCTGGTTGTAACCTAAGCAGCTTTGCCATCGCATCCGCCTCCAAGTGATGTGTTGCCACAGGTACGGTGTTCTCGTCGCCAGACACCATAGTTTCGCCGGTTTTACGGTCGCGAATCGTTTTAGTAGACCAATTTGTATCCGGGTTGACGGCTTGTAACCGAGGTTGACCGAGGATAATGTCGAATTTATCCAATTCTGTCATAATTGCGTCCAAACGTATATCCAAGGTCCCTATTGTAAGCACTTTATTCCGTAGTAGCTGGCGAGTCGTAGTTGTACTACCATATGCCAATTTTATCCGGTATTTCTCTCCAAAAACCGTCGGAATGTGATGCTCTCGTACCCACTCAGTCTTACATAAATTTTCCGAAGCGCCAGAGTCTGCCAAAACACGGCATTGATGTCCGCGTAAGGTGCCTTCCAACACGAACAAACTCGTTTCATAATGGGTTGTGGATACGTGCAGCGTCGCAGGAACATTGTCTTCTAGTCGGACGTTCTTGTTTATCCACCCGTCGATCGGTTTTCCAAAAGTCTCGTAACGAAGAGGGAACTGCTGATCTCCACGAATTAGATAACCCGTACGCCGTGCCGAAATTAATTCCTTCCAGGTAGCCCATACTGCCCGAGAAGTTGACGTAGCGTTCGGTATCGATCCGGGTCGAACGCGAGCGATATACACGTAGCGCTTATTTTGTCCGGAAGACTCCGTTCCTAAAAGGCGTAAATTTGTTTCGCTCACCTTAAATCCAGTTGTCTCCGTAAGAGCTCGCACTGCTGTGCATTCCGGGGTCGCGTCTTCAATCTCATGTTTGCCACCAGGAAACCAGCCCATGCCAGTATCCTCTTTCGCTAGTAACACTCGTCGGCCATCAGTAACAAGAGTCGTCGAGTGAGTCAAGTAGGTCTTCGGGGGGTTTTGTAGGTTATGGGGCAGAAATCGAACTCGATCGGTGTCGTCGACGTAAACTTGCGTCGTCCATCTTGTCGGTCCAACATCTTGCCTTCTTCTTTCTATTCCATCATTCGTAGGGCAGTTAAACACATGTTTTGTCGCCGCCAGCTCATCGACAAGTCGGAAATTTCGCAGCAGCTTGAACCATGGTTTTGCCCTCCATTTTGGAACCACTATAACCGCTCTCATGTGGGGATGAAGCAGTTTACTCCGCAAGTAATGGCCCAAAAATCTTCTAATTCATTAAATGGCGCATATTGCCAAATTCTCCGGTACTTCAGTAAATCTCGTCTCCCCTGGAATGGGCGCGCCGGACAGCAAAAATCTTCCGCCACTTGAGAGTTAAGGCCGTCATTATCGCTAGCTCCATCTAAGTCGAAAGGTCCGTAGGTCTGAGAGTACTTTAGGAAATACTCCCTATTCATCATCGAGTCACTAAAGTCTTTGTTCATGAAGACTGGCCTCAATGTCGTTTGAGGTAACGGGTATCGTACTTCTTCTGTCTTGGTCTCTACCTGAGTCGCTGTAGGAGACGAAACCTCATCTTGCAACTTGCCGCGGGCTGCCGACTCAGGTCTCACTTTCCCTCGTTCTGTCGCTCTTCTTGTTCCTTCTGTCTAGGCAGTCGATAGCGATGTGTCCCTTCTTGTGGCAAATGAAGCACTTGCCCTCTTTCTTGAATCTGTCGACCTCCTCTTGAGTGAGGCGTCGAATCACGTACAACTCCCGCGGTTTCTCTTCGGTCGCGCCATGCGAATCTTCCTCCGACTCATTGTCGACCTCCTCCGATGCCTCCGAAAAGTCGCTATCCTCTTCGATAACGTTCAGCCGGTCTGTCGAGCGTTAAGTTGTCTCAATCTTGGTCTCCGCTGCCTCCGCTCGTAGGGTTGCTTGAATCGCTTCGTGTAGGGTCTTAGGGTTTTTCAGGGCAGCCTCCTTATGAATCGAGGGTCTCAGACCGCGCTGGAAATCATGTACGTTATCTTCTTCGTGACGGTGAGGAAGCTCCAATAATTGTTCTCGAAAATAGAAGCATACTTCAGGACCGTGGTTTTCTGTCGCGCCTTGTCCAAATTCAATCTCGCCTGTTGCGCCGGTGTTCTTCCGCAGAATTCCTGAAGTAAAGATCTCTCCATCTCAGAAACTCCGGAAAATCCTCCACCGACTTCATCTCCAGTCTGCGCAACTTGGGAGTACCACCACTTAGATAGTGGGCCTTCCAGAAAGCCAGATACCTAATACACTCCTCTTTGCTCTTCAGGGTTAACGCTATGATACCGTAGATACCCTCGTGCATCTCGGAACTAGTTTCTCAGCTCATCCATGTTAGTCGTAGCGATGCTCTTGATCTTGGTTGGTTTGACATCGTTCGGCATCATGCTCGGCATCTCTCGCGTCCTCTCCGATCTCAAGTGTCCTCCTTGCAGAAAATTCTCCGTCTCTCGGCTTCTATTCACTCGTCCTTCAAAATGCCTGAAACCGTTGTCGACGTGGTCACACAGTTGAGATAGCTCCATCGAAAAGATGTCAACTCGGTTACTTAGACGTTGTAACATCTCGGTGACGTGTACCGACATAGGCTCCATCGTGGGACTCGATCTTCCTCGCAGTGCATGTCTTCCACCATCTGTCGACGTCGGATGTGTCGGCCTGGAAGGCGCCCCCTATGGTCGACCATCGACTTCCTCTGGAAGTCTCTCTCCTGCTCGGTTAGACATCTTCGTCTCGTCTAGTTGTTCAGAGGCTCCGAAACCACGTGTGAGGTGCTACTTTGGTTAGGCTAAGTTGGCAACCCTAGACTAATAGTAGAACCTAATCTCCGGATCTAATTATACAACAGCCTAGAGATAATTAATAAGATTGTCTTAGGAACATGGTTTCTTACAATTTGGGTGTGGCGTAATTCTGGTATATACCGGTCTGGGTCTCTCTCCCTCGGCCAGTAAGTCCCCGTCTTAAATATCCACACCTTAGGTGTTCTAGAAACAACCTTAGAACCTATAGCTTGTGTTGTCTGCTAACTAAACCGAACTATTACTAGCGATACCGATTATATGAGATTATCTGTACCGTTTATCTAACCTTATTGCACAAGCTCTTCGAACTATCTAGAGACGAACTATCTAGAAGAGATACTGCTAGTAACTCTTTATTGTCTAGGGAAAATACGGCGATACAGTGGTACTACCGTGATGACTATAAAAGAGTCACTGAATATCGCTAAGATACAGGTACCATTTAGAGGAAATAAATAATGTCAGATACTAGTACTTAGCTAAATGGGCTAGGATATAACAGTACCCCCGGATACAATCCCTGAACTTGTTGAGGTGATACGGGCGATTGTCCTTTGTTACGGGTACTAGTAACCTAGGGGTCCCTTTGGCGACGGATTTCTCGATGGCACATGGCCTTCCAACATCTCATAATGAGAACTATGTTTATTCTTGGCTGCAAGACACCGTAGAGGCTCATCAACTTCTCTTGGACAAGATCGTTTGCTTTGATATGTCGGACTTCGGAGGGACACATGCTGCTTTTCGCTTGATGATCACGTGTGCGGTACGCTGCTATGGGTTCTTGCTCCGCACCTTCCCCCTTGATATTTGCTGACCGTACCTTGATGATGCAGATATAGTGGTTCGTACTGCAATTTTCCGAATCTTGGGCGTTTCTGAGGACGTACAAACACTCGATAAACGGAATTGTGCTACGCGCCAGCTTTCCCTCCCCGCGGAGTTAGGGGGCTTAATGTACCGTCCCTCGAGCTAGACGCTGAGCTTGCTCACTATGCTTCATTCACCGCGACCCTCGCCAACCTGATCATTTATTACAAGTCCAAGTTGCTAGGTCCTATATACAGTTTTATCTGACAGGAACTATTGCATGTTGCTACTTATGCTTTACCGTGGGCGGTCAAATTGCGCAATTCTTATGATACGATTTTCACTATGGGCGGGTTCTCAGAATCGGATCTTGTGGTGTAAATCAAGACCTTTCCGATTATGATGGGCCCGACATCGAGTTGGTGGTGTCCCCGGTTAACAATGTTGTTGTGCCCGCTACCCAATTGACTTGCCTACAACTTCCCACTCCCAATGTTCTCACTCGCTCGGGAGATTCCGGGGGCCACATTCAACATGACATTTCGCGCATTCTTCGTGCCCGGGCCTACCTTGACCTCTTGGCGTTTTGCATACCTCCCCCACCGGACTATATGAGGGTGATTTCGGGTACGGGTCGCGGGGCTTTGGCTCTCTTTTTCACTTCACATGAGTATAATTTCACGGTTCCATCCGATGGTTATATGATGGCAGCGCACCGGGTGCTTGGCCTCACTGCGGAACGCGCCTCTCATGATCGGAAGTGCCTTCGGTGCAATGAGGCTCCCTCAGAGTCTTGTGGATTTGGATCTTCGTCGACGGTATCGGGCACCTCTATGTCGGGTGAGCGGTCCACAACTGCTATGCCTATGGACCACATCCCTTGGTACCCGAGCTCTTGGTACGTCATCCAACTCCACGATCGGATTGTCTGCGTGCTTCAAGAGTTCATGCTCGAAGCGGGGGTTACTAAGGGACGGGACTTGCGGTTGGAGGTCCGTTGTATTCGGTCGGGAGCTTCTCGATATCGTCATGGGGATGTGGTTTGGTTGGACTTCATGGCTCCGCACCGTCATCTTGTTGTTGATGTGACGGTCACAAGTGCTCGCACGGACACCAATGTTCCTCGTATAGGTGCTCGTCTCCCACTCCCGGGCAATCTTGCATTGGGAGCTCAGCACGGCAAACTTGTTGCGGACCTCCGCACTTCCGCTTTGCTTGGCACGCCTTCGGTTAACTTGGTCCATGACTACTATTCCTTCGCTCTGGAGGATGGGGACCGGTTGGCGCCTATGACGGATGAGTTGGTTGATCGCATGGCTATTTCGGTGGCAGTTCGTCGCTTTCTTGACATGGGTGCTCTTGACTCTCGTTCTTTGTCCTCCGACAATTATGTCCGTATGCAACATTTCGTTCGTTGAACTACTCATGTTCATTTTCGGCGTTTTTTGGGGGATGTGCGGCGAGAATTCATGCAACGTCTGTTTGCTTCTCTTCATGATACTTTGGGTTCCTATCTTTGCGATGGTTTGCAATAGGGCATTGCTGATGATGTGGCATGCCTTCATGTTCCTCGGACTTAGGTTTTTTCCTCTATTATTCTTGTTGGTTGGTGGCTTGTGCTGCTATTTCTTGTAAGCATCTTTTTAGAAAAGAGAAAGGCAAAGTCCGCCTATTCCCCTTTTTGTTGGCGGTTTCCGGTTCCCCCTCCCTTTTTCCCTGTCCGTGCTCATGTTGTTCTTCTTGTAATCCATCTTCTTTCCAGTTTCCACTGAAGCTTCCATTGTAATTAATATCCACCGAATAACATGATGACAAGAAGGCGGATGATGATGATGATGATAACGATGTGTGCCCGGAACCCTACCGGTAGTTAAGGTTAGGTCACCGCCAGCCAGAAAATGAAAAAAAAAATTGTCATCACCGTTTGTTTGCTTCTCTTCATGATACTTTGGGTTCCTATCTCTGCGATGGTTTGCAAGAGGGCATTGCTGATGATGTGGCATGCCTTCATGTTCCTCGGACTTAGGTTTTTTCCTCTATTATTCTTGTTGGTTGGTGGCTTGTGCTGCTATTTCTTGTAAGCATCTTTTTAGAAAAGAGAAAGGCAAAGTCCGCCTATTCCCCTTTTTGTTGGCGGTTTCCGGTTCCCCCTCCCTTTTTCCCTGTCCGTGCTCATGTTGTTCTTCTTGTAATCCATCTTCTTTCCAGTTTCCACTGAAGCTTCAATTGTAATTAATATCCACCGAATAACATGATGACAAGAAGGCGGATGATGATGATGATGGTAACGATGTGTGCCCGGAACCCTACCCGTAGTTAAGGTTAGGTCACCGCCAGCCAGAAAATGAAAATAAAAATTGTCACCGCCGCGACGCTATTCCCCTCTAGGGATAGCTTCATATAAAAAAATCCGACGCGGCATCCCGACGTACCAGAACGTACCAAAACGTATCAAAACGTACCAAAACGTACCAAACGTACAACCACGTACCAAAACGTACCAAATGTACCGGCAGAAAATGTCGTGCATTGCTCGTCATAACTTCGGCTATTGACTGTGCATTATTCGGAACATTTTCCGCATTTTCAGGGATAAGAAACGTGTTGGCTTTGATATAATAAAATAATAGCCGATTGATATTTCCAATACAGTAGTAGTATACAGTATCATACAGAAATACTTACTTGCATAACTTACTTATGTACAAATATCTCTCTCCCTCTCCTGCTTATGTGCTTGTGTTCCTTTCTTCTTTATTGGTTGATACTTTCTCTGGAAACAAGTATTGAATCAAAATAGTATTATTTGTGACTTATATAACTTATATAACTTATATAATAATCAAAATAATATATATATATATATATATAATAATCTATCTTCTCTCTCTCTCTGTCTATATATATCTCTCTCTATCTATCTCTTTTCCCTTTCCTTCCTTCCGTTCCATCTCCCTCTCCCTCCCCTCTCCCTTCTCTCTCTCTCCCCTTTCACTTACACCCCCTCTCTTTTGTCCCCGACCTCACACATGCCATCCCTACCTCTAAATTCGCCATCTCACGCACACGCTGGATCTTCACATCTACCTCTCGTCTCTGCAACCCCCTCGGCACTCTCGGTCACCATGCCCTCGGCACACAGCCATCGACCGCACTCTCTA
>JAPMLY010002838.1:0-33999 GCA_026401115.1 Tetraselmis chui
ATCCCTCCCCCCATCCTCCCGCCCCCCCCCCGGTCCCACACCCTTACACACACCCTTCCCCTCTCCCCATCATCACTGAAGACTCCTCTGAACCCATGGACTCCTCCGCCTCACCCCCCCACCCCGCCCCCCACACACAACCCCCCTCCCACCTTCCCGTCCCCCCAAACCCCACTCAAACCCTAACCACACCTCCCACCCTCTCCCAACACCCCACCCCCTCCCTCTCCACTCCGCCCTCATCAGCAGACTCCCCTCCCCACACACGCCCCCCCACAGACCCCTCACTCAAACCCGCACCCCCAGTAGGGATTACCAAACCCTCACGCCCCTCCCGCAAGCAACCCTCCCCAACCCCCCCAACTCGTGTCCCCCCGCACCCCTCCCTCACACCCCCCCGTGCCCCTACCCCTCCTCCACACCCTCTCAACCCCAATCCCCCCCTACCCGCGGACACCCAACCTCCCCCATCCGCCCCAACACACCATTCCCTCCCATCCGGCTCCCCTGAAGACGAGGAACTCGACCTCGACGGCTACTCCAACCTGTCGGAGGACAACGCGGCGACCCCAGGAACCCCACCGACCGCCGCTAACTCCCCCAATGCCAATCAACCCACCATGTCTCCCCCGGCCGAGCAGGCCGACTATCATCATTAGGTCCCCCCAGGACGAAACGGAGGTTAGACCCCACACCCCTTCCCCCACCTCCCAACCAGACATCCGCGCTCATACTGTAACCACCGTACCTCGATTCACTCTACCGGCCCACTTCAGCCCCCGCACCTGCCGCACAACTATGCATCAATTTTTAATCGACTTAAACCTGGACTCTGGTCTTCCCACCCCTATCGGCTACCTTGATTCCTCTGCTGCCCTCTCCTTCCAATGGGGACAGTACCAGGACCTCTCTAACCTGTACTGCCTCGCGTCCGAAATAACCAAACTCCATTCAACTCCCTCCGCCTCGTACACAGTTATTACCAACACCGACGTCGATACGTTGCCACAGCTCCCCCGGACCAACCTTACACTCCCCCCACTTTCGACCCCCGGTCCACAGTATACTCCCTACACACTCTGCTCTGGAACCACACCTTCCGCTCCGCCCCCCTCCCACAGGGACGTCGCCGCCTCCTAGACGCTTTATGTCCCCCCACATCCCCCTCACCCCCCAAACTCCCTCCCCCTACCCACCCCTCCCCCCCCCACCCTCCTCGCCCCCCCCCTCTCCTCGCAACCCCACCCACAGAACGACCCCCCCCAGAACCCCCCTGCAACTCCCCCACCCCCCCCTCCCCCGTTCCACCTCTCCACACACACCACCCACTACATCCCCCCTCTCCTCCCCCCCTCCACCCACCTCCCAGACCCCCCCCCGTCGAGAACCCCCCAGTCGCCCCCCCCTGCTCCACCCCCTCCCTCCCCTCCCCCATCCTCCCACACCACACATCCCAACCACTACACTTCATCACCCTCAACACCCGCGGCCTACACACCTCCATTATGGATGTTGAACACCTCTCCACCTCCCACCAACCGGACGTCTTAATCCTCACCGAAACCAACCACGACACCCACAAGTCCCGCTGGCGCATAGCCCTCCCCCAATACCACCTCAAAAGCTCCCGACCCTGCTACTCAACTGTGCCCCTACCCAACGCAGGCGTTCTCTTCGCGGTCCGCCGAGCCTCATTCCAGTCTGCCACTGTCCTAACCCCGCCCCCCCACCTCATCCCCCATATCGCCGGACTAAAAATCGTCCCCCACTCAGGCACCCCTTACCTCCTTATAGGTACTTATATGCCCCAGCTCTACAACACCCAACTGACCCGCCTCTACGCAGAAGTTGCAGCTTGGGGCCTCCGACTAGCGGACGACCACCCGCAACACCGCACCCTCTGGGGAGGGGACTTCCAATCGACCACCCACACAGGTACAGGACACCCTGCCCTCACCTCCTTACTCAAATCCCACCTCCACCCCCTCCACGACCCCATCCCTACCTTCCCCCGCAGCGGGGGCTGCCTTGACCACTGGCTCACCACGCCTCCTTCACCTATCACCCTCCCACCATCCTCTTGCTCGATATTCCCCTCCCCCTCCCACTTTACTGACCACTCTGCAATCCACCTCGTCATTCCCGCCCCTTTCTCACTCATGGCACACCCCCCCCCTCCCCATACCCACCCCCACACACAACACACGACGCGCAAACTCACCTTTCGCCTTCCCCTCACACCCGACCACATAAAAGCATACCAATCCAGCACCCCCGACCTCATCAACCAAACGGCAACCCTCCACGCAGAAATTCTCAACACCTCATACACCTCGGCCACCCCCGACACCCTCGACACCCTCGCCTCACAATTCACCACACTCCTCTCCCAACACATGGACCACGCAGCCACAGTTTGGCCCCTCCTCCCCGACAAAAAACCCCGCCCACCCCAAGCGTCCCTTGACCCCACTTGGCTCACAAATAAAACACGCACTCAAATACTCAAACTCCGTAAATGCAGCAAAAACAACGGCCCCCTTCCCATCGCCCAAGCCCTATTAAACACAACGGAATATCTCTCCCCTGACGCCATCAAACAACAGTGCCAAGCACGCATCCGCCAGCTCCTTCACGACACCACCACGAATAAGATAAAAAAAATAAAAACTCGAGCCAATGTGGCCTACGACACCTGCCCCAAACTCTCCCACCGCCGATTGAAAATTAAAAGCGGCCTCCTACCCCCCGCCGGCACCACCTCCACCCTCCACCGCATTACCAAACCCGATAAAACCACCGCATCCTCTCCCTCCGCCGTCATTGACGCGGTACACTCTCACTTCGCTAGCGAACTCGGCTGCGCCACCCCACCCGAACTACCCACCCCCCCATGGGAACTCCCTAACAACCCCGACAACTTTACCATCGAACCCCGCGGAGACCCCTCTCTCACCCTTGCCGACATGATTACCCGCGACACTTTCGATAAAACCCTCAACTCCCTAGGCACCGGCAAAGCCCCCGGCCCCGACGGTATCCCCAATGAAATAATCAAATTCCTACCCCCGGCGACCCGCTCCGCCCTCTTCTCTCTCCTCTCCCTCCTAGCACACAAATCCTACACTCCTCCTGATTGGTGCCACAGCACAACATGCCTCCTACATAAAAAAGGCGACCCCTCCCTCCTCGATAACTACCGCCCTATCGCCCTCATGAACAACCTCCTTAAACTATGGACAGCACTAATCAAAGATGCAGGCTCGAAGTACGCCGAAACCCATGGCATTCTCAGCGACCAACAAGACGGATTCCGACAACACCGCAGTATCCACGACGCCCTCTCCTCCCTCATTATGACGATGGAGGACGCGAAACTCCACAGCAAAGACATCTACGTCATGTACGCGGACTTCAAAGGTGCCTTCAACGCCGCGGACCACCGAATCATGTTCAAACACATGCGTCAACTCGGTATGCCTCCCACCTTTGTCGACACATGCGAACAACTATACGGGGTCTCAACCACAGCATATATCACTCCTCACGGCCCCACCCCTTCCATCGACATCAATCGAGGAACCCTCCAGGGCGACACCCTCTCCCCCTTCCTATTCACCCTCTTCCTTGAACCTTTCCTTCGCTGGCTCACGGTGGGAAGCCGGGGCTACCGCCCAGGCCCCCCCACCACTAACGTTGACCCCACAGAACCCACAGCCACATACCCAGGACACGGCTTCGCCGACGACCTCAGCCTCGCCACGGGCTCGACCCCCAACATGACCATCCAGCTCAGAAAACTCTCCCTCTTCAGCGCCTACACCGGCATGACAGTCAACATCCGCAAATGCTGCATCACCGGCGCCCTCTGGCGTACAGGCAACGCCCTCACCCGCGCCAACACTACCCTCCTCGCATCCCGCCTGCAAACACAGTTCATCTCCCTAAACTCCACCCCGGCCCCCATCCCCTCCATTGGCCCCAAGGACACATACCGCGTCCTAGGGGTAGAACTAAACACCTCCCTCAACTTCACCAGACATTGGCATGAACTCAAACGTACCACTGCATCCCTCATCACCGCCCTTTCCACCTCCCCACTAACTCAATCCCGCAGAATCAGGGTCATCCGTGGCCTCCTCATCGGAAAACATTTTACCCTCCAGCTCGGCCTCTTCACCGACTCCCAACTCGACACTCTCGAAGGACAAATCTGCCGCGCACTCCGCTCCGCCGTCTCCTCGGTACGTAACCTTCCCCGCACCGCCCTTCACCGCCCCACATCAGACCTAGGATACGGCCTCCCCTCCCTCAAAGCCCACGCCGCACAACTCACGGTATGCCACTTACATAAAATCATGAATAACTCAGGCTATAGAGGCCACATGGCCCGCGCACACATACGCACCCTATCCACAACGTATTCCCACTGGCCCTCAGAATCCATCATGTCATCCTGTTACACTCCACCCACACTAAAGTGCTTAGTCCGAGCTCAACGCGATGCGGGCACCCTATTCCACAACATTCCCCCACTCTCCCTCACCAACCCTATCGCCTCCACAATCCGTGCCCACTTCACCACTCAAGACAACGCCCTCCTCACCTCACTCCGGGACAAAGCCACACACATCACCGACCCTCACACATACAAACAAGCCTACTGCGATTTCTCCCCCCGCAAAACACACGCCTCCCTCCTACCCCGCCTCACCCCCCTCTGGAAAAGCAACATTACCACATGGCCACAAGTCCTCCTCAGAGCCACCTCATCCTCCTTCATCCTCAAATCATGCAAATCCATCACCACACTCACGGGGTCCACCACCCCCCTCTCAGTTCCCATCCGCCTCCTCGCAGCAATCCTCACCGAACCCCTCGATACTATACACAACCGCCTCCCCATCACAAGCCTCAATACCAACCAAGCATCCCCCCCCACCACTATACATCCCTCGTGGATCCCCCTCCTCTCCCCTCACCTCCCCCGTTCACCCCCCACCCTCCAATCCGGCATCTGCACCTCCCACACCACTCACTCCACCCCCACCGCACCCACCACACACTTAGACACAGAATACCTCACCCCCTCCGACCACCACTACCCCCCCTGCGACGTAACACGCATCATCTCCAAACACAAAGACACAGAATACGGCCAAACGCAGTACATGGTCGAATGGGCCCCGGAACACCTCACGGAATGGGACATTCAGCTACAACTCGACGACGGCTTCCGCCTCATCTCCTCCACTCCCACATCGGTATGCCTCCCCTCCCCCTCCCCCACCACATGCTCCATCTGTCATGACCCCCTGCACACAGAACCCTCCTCCACCTGCTGCACATGCCCGCACTATGCCATACACTCCCAATGTCGCCCAGCTCAAGGACCCACCACATGGCAGTGCGAGTGGTGCGCTCGCGGCCAACGACACGACCTTACCCGCCTCCACGAAGTGCAGTGGGCCCCGTGCCTACAACTCCACGACACCATCAGTGAGACCCCCTCCGGCCCCACCGCCCTTACCTTCCGCCTCATCTCCTCCACTCCCACATCGGTATGCCTCCCCTCCCCCTCCCCCACCACATGCTCCATCTGTCATGACCCCCTGCACACAGAACCCTCCTCCACCTGCTGCACATGCCCGCACTATGCCATACACTCCCAATGTCGCCCAGCTCAAGGACCCACCACATGGCAGTGCGAGTGGTGCGCTCGCGGCCAACGACACGACCTTACCCGCCTCCACGAAGTGCAGTGGGCCCCGTGCCTACAACTCCACGACACCATCAGTGAGACCCCCTCCGGCCCCACCGCCCTTACCGCATTTAACTCCGGCTATGTCCCCTCCACCACACCCATTTTGCCAAAACCCGGACCCCCTCCGTGGTCACACCCACTTATCACATTCAACCATGACCCCATCAACCCCGACCTCGACATGCTCCCTACCGGTAAATTCGCTATCCACGCACACCCATCACTCCACGACACCACCATACTCTGCACTCCCGACGGCCGCGCAGTTACTACCCTTAACGGCCCCCGCGTCCGCCACCTCTACCAACTCTTTCGCCCCGACCTCTCGCAGCATACGTTCGAAGAGGAGGTCTATCACCTCCTCACCCGTCTAGGTTCCCGCTCAGAAATCCACTCACCCACGCCCGCCACCACCACCCGAAATAGATGGGCCACCAGAGAAGACCTCCTCACAGCCCTCCGTCACACATTCCGCATCCAGACAGAACTCTACTCCGACCCCCTCAATAAATCCCTTCACTCCCACACATACCACTCCCTCTATCCCGAAGATATAGTCTTCTCATCCAGCGGTAGCAATGCCCCGCACACCTGGCAAGGCACCAACATAGCCAACCCCGAATACGACCACGAATGCATGAGACGAGCCATGGAACACGCAATCACCAGCGCACACCTCACAGCCCCTCACACACCCAGCGCAACCATCCTCATCCTCCCCCGATGGGAACACACACCCTATCGCCACTCCAAATACATCAACTCCCCATACACCCACCACCTTTACACCCTCCCCAATGACGCAAACACATTCCTACCCCCCGACCAACACACTGGCAACCCCACCCCCACCCCATTCGGCACACGATGGATGGTCGACATATACCTCGTCGCCAACCCCCTCGCACTCTCCACCCTCCCATCACCCACAGCCATGACCGCACTTCACAACACTCTCGAATCTATCTACGACACTCACCTCCCCAACCCCATCATCACCCCCCCTCCTCCACACCTCTTTGACACCTACTCACCCCACTCGACAGGTATATACTACCGCCCCCCAACCCAACTCACCCCCTCACATACCCCCTCCCGGACCGCGTACATCTAACGTACCCCCCCACCAGAGGCACCCCTGCTTGGAACTGGCAGGACTTTGTATACACAGACGGCTCGAAAAAAGGCAGCTCGACCCCCCTCGGAGCAGCAGCTACCCACCCCGCCTCGGACACCAAAGTCAAAATCCTGGTGACCTCTACCCCTCCCTCCCATACAATAAATCGTGCTGAATTAGCTGGCATAGATGTAGGCCTCCAATTTGGCCGCACCCACCTCCTCACAGACAGTGCGTGCTCCCTCCGCCTCATACAAGGCTACTTAAACTGCCCTTCCGCTTACCGCCACAACATTCATCGCGACACCCTCTCATCTATCACACACACCCTTAAAACCCGCTGCGAAGCAGGCATCCGTACACACCTCGGCAAAATCAAAGCCCACAACCATTCCCTAGGCAACGACCTCGCAGACACCCTCGCAAACCAAGTCGCGGATGGTCACCCACCCGACACTTTATACACCACAGGTTCTGAAGTCACAATAGGCCACTGGACATGGCCATACACCCTCCTCCCACAAACCCTAGGGGACCCCATACCCTACAGATACACCAACCTCAAATCCGACGCACACACCTACAGCACAAAACACACACACACTCCTCTCTCGCAAACAACCAAACACGGAGCCCTCCTCGCCCGCGCCGCGAAGGACGGCGCCGATTTTTCTTACCACAAAAAACACTCAACCCTCACAAATATCCAGTTCACACACAAACAAGAATTCATGTGGGGCGTCCACAACACCCGCCTACTTACTCACAACCCCACCCTGCGCTGCCCCCTATGTGGTCAATTCACCAGCAACGGCCACATGGCCGGTAACTGCCCCTCTATGTCTGGTCTAAGACAGGACCGACACAACAGCGCTCTGCAACTCCTACTCTCCCTACTGGAACGCCACAACGGAGGACGTTGGGAAACCATCACCGCAGACTTCGGTAACAAACCCATAAAATCGTTTGCTTCCCCCACCCCTGCCCACACTCCACTTGACTGCCACCCACCTCACCCCACCCACATGCCCACCCGACTTGTTGCTGCTGACGAAGGTCTCTCGCCTGACTCCCTAACCTCATGCCCCGCCGTCCTCCCCCCTGAGATTCTCCCCCCCCTGCTTCGTCCCCCTGCACACAAACCTGACTTCATCCGCATCCTCGAACCCCGATTCGTTGGTCACTCCAACGGTCGCCGTCGCTACGCGTCCATAAAAAAGATTCAGATAGGGGAATGGAAGTACTGCACAGACAACAACCTCTCCCACACAGCCGACCTCATACGTGACAAATACACACCCCTTGCAAACGCCATCAGAAACCACTGGCCAGGCACAGTGATCGACATCCTCCCCATAGTCATGAGCCGCACAGGTACACCGCACTCCTCCACCATCACGAGTCTCACCTCCCTTCTCACCGCCCGCACCGACCCTCATGATAAACTCGTCTCCAAAGCACGTCTCGACACATCTCGCATTCTTGCACAACTCCATACGCATACTGTCCAATGGCTGCATCACCTCCTACGCATATACCGCACCAAGTCCCGCACAACCTCCCGCCGCGCATCCGCACATTGCCCCCTCGCACGACCCTGAATGCACACAACCTTCGCCTCTACTTGCACCCTCCCCGGGGGGGAGTAAAACCCCCGAACACCCTTGGAGAGGTTGGATTAGGTGGTTAACGGTCTAGCCCTGACTTGTAAGTTCCCTGTATGGCATAGTTGGGAGGGCCCAGAGACAGCAGCCGACGCATCCGGCTTTTGGTGAAAAACCGGCGCATACGGTACATGTTGTAAACAATTTCAATTTCAATACCGAGCGCCATTCCCTGGCGATTCGTCCCGGCTATTCGCCCCCATATCCGACACCCGCGTCCCACCGTTGATCCGATCTTACCCTCCTCGCCACCACAAGCCCCACCTCCCCAAAGCAGGACGGTGTCCATAAGTATCTAGTCACGAAAAACATATCGGACGGCCCGAGCGGCGGATCTTGGCTCCGTTAGCGTACATGTACATGAACTACTTATTTAAAAGCCCTTTGTACATGGCTTTCCCGACGACCGTTGATCGCGCGGATCGATGTGCCGGTCCTCTTAGCCCCCGATCGTGCGAAGTATGTCACGGCTACGGGGTTTCTAGCGCCCACTACGGGGAGGTGAGGGAATGCCGGAGGGCATGCGAGCGCACCCCTCTTGCGCCGCCGCCGCTACGCCGCCGGCGGCGCCTCGACCGGGTACACCTATCGACTCGTCTTTTTCCCATGTGTGTGTGTGTGTGTGTGTGTGTGTGTGTGTGTGTGTGTGTGTGTGTGTGTGTGTGTGTGTGTGTGTGTGTGTGGGTGTGTGTGTGTGTGTGGGTGTGTGTGTGTGTGTGCCGATGTTCCTCGGAGGTTAAGAGTTGTAAGCAACCGCAATAGTTGTCATACTCCCCCCGCCTAATAAGCAATAACAACACAAATATTTTGTAATCAAGAAAAATCCACTAGTCAAGAATGCTAAATGAAAGCTGCTGCGAGACCTTCATGATGCACGGCCCGCTCCCACCGAACGGGGTGCCGGCACAGACGCCGATCGGCGTTCAAGGGGGGTGACGGGCCAGCCTAATGTAGCTCCCGCATGACTCCAGTCTTGCTTGAGGTAGGAGGGGAAAGGCTAGCAAAAAACCTCTTCATGTAGTCGCTCGACGATCCTTCCACCGCATCCCGTGCGCCTCGCCCCATGGTCACCGCTGGCCCTCTTGACGCGGCACCACGTAGTCGGGGACTCCCTTCACCTCGTTGAGTGGGTGTCGAAGGAGGGAGGGCATGTCACTGTAGCCGGATCCGACGGGCCGCGGGGGACGGAAACATTTTCAAAGCCCTTCGTCCTAGGTTTTCAGGCGGCGACTGACCCCGAGGGTCATCGCCGCCATTTTTTGTCGCTCCTCCCACCGCGACCATCCTCCTTGCCGCTTTGGTGTGCTCCTCCCTCCGGCATGTGTAGCTTGGCGACGTAGTCGGCAGCTAGTGAGCGCCCTACATTGGTGTTGTTGCCCGACTGGCTGCCTTAGATCCGGCGTGGTAGATACGCTCGCGCTATTCTCGCGTCTCCCCAAAAAACAACGGGCTCACCTGTATCATCCGCATGCACTTTGGTAAAAACTCCCGTATCGTTACATATGTTTCCGATCTATGTTGGGGGAGCTAAGGGAAATCCGTGGTGTAGGACATGGCAACAATCTTTACGCCGGGTATAGACATTATTTATTTTCCAAAAGACTTCTGTGCACGGCTTCCCAGCGGCGGTTGATCCCGAGGATCGCCGCCTCCAAACCGATTCGCTTCTCCGGCTGCGAGAGTCCTCTTGCTTGCTTCACGTTGTGCCGCCTCGCCTCCCAAGGAGACTCGCTGATTACATGACTTGTCGGCGGCTAGCGAATGCCCTACCATGGTGGTGCTTCCGGGCTGCCGCTGCCACCTCCAACACCCTCATCCCACCGACGATCCGGCCGTACCCTCCTCGCCTCCACACGCTCTTGCCTCTTGAGATACATGCCCAATCCCCTCAAAGGGGACGGTATATGGAGAGTATATGGTCTTGAAAAAACACATCGGACGGCCCGAGCGAGAGTTCTTAGCGATGGTAGTGTACAAGTAATGTTTTGGAAGCCCTCCGTACCGAGGCTTCCCGACATTTGTTGATCACGCGGATCGCAGCTGCCGGATTTCACCCTGCCTAGACCCCAAGGCCCCAGCCGTGCCAAGCCTAGCACGGCTATATGACTACCAACACCCACCGCAAGGCGGAGGTAGATTTGAGTGCCGACGGGCCTGCGAACGCACCCCTCCGGAGCAGCCGCCGCTGCGCCGCCGGCGGGCTCCTACGTTTTTTTAATAAAAATTAAAAGTTTTTTAAAGTTAGATCTTAATCAAAATAGTTTTATTTCATTAATCTATTAATATATGGCCGTCACATTAACAACAAGATGACGGTTTGGAGTCATGTAGTCTAACGACACCACATCCATAGATCGACATCGAGAAGCTCCCGACCGAATACGTTGGACCTCCAACTACAAGTCACGCCCCTTAGTAGCCTTCCTTTCAAGCATGAACTCTTCTAGCACGTGGACAACCCGATCGTGGAGCTGAATGACATACCAAGAGCACGGGCACCCCGCACCGGGGGATGTGGGCCATAAGCATAGAAGCTAACGAGCGCTGACCCGACATAGTGGCACCCGATACCGTCGACCAAGAGCCATACCCATGAGACTCTAAAGGAGCCTCATTGCACCGTGGACAATTCCGAACACCATTAACATGTAATCCAATTCCAATTTCAATTACGGGCAGTTGTACATGATTACCCCCCTCGCCCTCCTAAGTTTGACCCCTAATTAAAGTGACCATCAAATCTCATTGCGGGTCTAACAAGCATTTATTAGTCGACTGCGTGCATGGATTAGTCGACTTCTGCTTGGCTTCACTGCGGAGCGCGCCTCTCATGTTCGATAATTCCCTCGGTTCAATGAGGCTCCCTCAAAGTCTCGTGGGTCTAGATCTTCTTCGACGATATCCGGCACCTCTATGTCGGGTGAGCGCTCCACAGTTGCTATGCTTATGAACCACATCCCCCGGTGCCTGTGCTCTTAGTATATCATTCAACTCCACGATCGCATAGTCCACGTGCTTGAAGAGTTCAAGCTTGAAGCGGGGCTACTAAAGGGCAAAACTTGCGGTTGGAGGTCCGCCGTATTCGATCGGGAGCTTCTCGAGATCGTCATGGGGATGTGGTTTAGTTAGACTTTTATGGCTCCACACCGTCATCTTGTTGTTGATGTGACGGTTACAAGTGCTTGCACGAACACCAATGTTCCTCGTATCTCCCACTCCCGGGCAGTCTTGCATAGGGAGCTCAACACGGCGAACAAGATGCGGACCTCCGCACCTCTGCTTTGCTTGGCATGCCTTCGGCTCAGACGGTGCATGACTAATATCCCTTCGCTATGGAGGATGGGGGCCGGTTGGCGGCTATGACGTCAGAGTTGGTTGATCGCATGGCTATTTTGGTGGCAGTTCGTCGCTTCCATGGCATGGGTGATGTTGACTCTCGTTCTTTGCGCTTTGATAGTTATGTCCGTATGCATCATTTCGCTCGTCGAACTACTTATATTCCTTTCGGCGTTTTTTGGGGGATGTGCGGCGACGTCTCTATGATGCTCTTCATGGTACTTTGGCTTCCTATCTTCACGACGCTTTGCATGAGGACAATGCTGTTGCTCTGGCATGCCTTCATGTTCCTCGGGCTTAGATTGTTTCTTCTTTTCTTCTCTTTGTTTGGTGGTCTCCACTGCTTTTTCTTGTAAGAATTATTACATTTTTATTAGTCGACTCTAACCCGCTGTTCATTCGACTCGTTCTTGGTGACGGAACAAATAGTGATATGGTTGGTAAAATCAATACTTTATGTTAGAATGGCGGTCAATGAGTAGCGGGTAGCTCGGCAGAAAACTACGAACGGGCCAAGGACGCTTATTTAATAGTGGTAGCGGTCTCGTAAGTCGCCTTGACATTCGGGTTGGTTGTTGTACGTGTGGCTTTTGGCCGCGGTCGCATGGGCGCTCGGTGTCGCGTGTGTGACGTCACCTCCCTCCTTCCGTGCGGATCTTGGCGAGGGTCCATCCCGCTGGTCAAGTAGAGTCCCGCGGGGTTCTAGTTGTCCAACGGGGGCTTCGAATGCTCGTCGTCGTGGAATGGCCCCTCTGTAGGCGGCTTCCCGCGTGCCGCCGTGGTGTCGGAAACGGGTTGCGGCAGCTGTTGGCACAATACGGCAGTCGGGCACGGCGTCGCAACGTCAGAGCGTCCTCGGCATGTTTTGGGTCGAACGACGGGCTATCGTAACACGATGGGGTGGTAGCTATGTCCGCCGTCTCTGCCGCGGCGTTTGAGTCGTCGACGTTGAGGCACGGGTTCACCAGCTCGGACGTGTCGACCACGCCCTCGTGGGTAGCATTGCCGAACTTGGTGCGGCCGTCCAAAACCTCGAGGCGTACCACGGGTCTGGCCGCATACCCACATGTTGTCGTACACAAGGTGGTAGCAACTTGTTACACCTGAGTGAGCCGCGTAGTCGGCTCTTGTTTTGCGCGGTAGGGCGCACAAGTTGTGCGCCCGGCCCGTAGGGGTACAGCGGCACTCAGCGGTACGCTCGCTCGCCAAGGCTTCGAAGCAATGTCGGGATCGCTGGCTTTCTTGGTAGTTGGCTCGGCTTGAGACCTTGGAGCCATCACGGTAGTCGCAAGCGGTGTAGCATTGACGAACGGAGTCTCAGTAGGCTCGGCGTTGTCGTCTAGCAAAACGCGCGATGGCGCACGGTCTGCCGTAGAACCACGTCTCGCCGTTCTAAGGGGGATGGCACCAACTTGGTACTCCAAAGTTGCCCATTTTTCCTGTTTTCGCCTTGCGGAGTCGGGCGTGCCGGTTTAGCGCCCTGTATGCAAGAGTGTAGCGTCTCCCTCTAGTAGGCTCGCCCGCAAAGGCGGTACCGCATTATTGTCACGCGAGTCGGCTCGCGCGAAGTAAGGCTAGGGATCGATGATATCATCCGGACTATATCGACTTATTTCGTGGTGTTTTCGTAGACCCCGAATGTGAAATGTACCCGAAATTGCAGCGAAATGCGCTTGTAAAATATCGACGATACCATCGATCCCTAGCCTTACCGCGAAGTCGGGGTCGGCTAGTGGGCGTGCGTTAGAACGCGGTCGTGGAATGGCGGCACATGGAGGGTCGGCCGCCGGCGCCAGCCGTTTGAACCTATCTTGTCGCGGGTCGCGCAAAATAAATTCAGTGCGCTCTATAGGAAGAGCATGTCTAGACGGTAGCGCTCTAGAACCTACGCCAATGGAGTGGGCGTGGATTCTGGTGGCCACGTAGCAACCGTTGAGGGTCGATTGCAAGAGGTTGGTGGTCAAGGTGTTAGCGGCGTCTTTGGTCGGCGTCTCGAAGCTGGACTCGCAAACTGTGCGCAAGGGGCGCTCCGGACCGGTGGGGCTGACCTTACCACCGCGGGTAAAGTCGACGAGCTCGGGCTCTATAGGCTCGGTGTCGTTGTTCAGTAACTCGATAGGCGGCGCAAGGGCCACCGCAAAACCACCCTCTGTCGCAAGGGTGGCGGCAACGGGAATGGGTTACTACATATTCAAACAAGTGGCCGGTTCTGCAAGGTGTTTCAGATGGGCGAGTAAGGCAAAATAGTTTGCCTCGATCTGCTCAACCAGTCTACGCTCTGAAACCGCGCACGATGCTTGAATTCGTTATGTCACGCCTTGGTGAGACGGTATAACGACGGGGCTGAGATGGGCCGAGTAACCGAGTTGCAATATCAGTAGCCGGCATGTTGCAATGCGATGTAACATGGACAAAAGAGGAAGGGTCTCGTGACACTAGAAGCACACATAGACGAAAGGTAAAGTGACACCCTACTCGACTACGAGAGTCGAGACTGCAATTTGGGCAAGCCAGATGGGCGAGTGCAAAGAAGAGAGTGTCATTGCTTGGGGGTTGCACCGGCTTAAGGGTTGCCGCTAGCTAGTGTTGCTGGGGGCATGGCTTGGGGCGTTGCGCGAGGCACCGGCCAACACCAACGCCGAACCCCCGACCCCAACCCAAGCCCAAGCCACCACCGAGAGACAACGCCAACCCCAAAGACACGAAGACCAAGAACCCGGACAAGAATGCATGACGGTGTGACCCGCCGCGCCACGTCCTGCAACGACCGTTCCAACTTCATGCGACACCGCGTGCGGAACAGAGCGTCCGAGTGGAAACGATTAGGCGCGAGCGAGCAAGTTCTAGGCTGGATTCGTCACGGGGTTCGCATACCTTTCATCGGCGGCAGGCGACCCCCACCTTTCAACAACGGCACCTCCATGATGAACGCAGCAGAACAGCAGCTCGACTTCATGGACACCGAGCTTCCCCGATTCCTGCAGTCAGGCGCCTGGGAGCCACGCCAACGCAGCAGACGGGTCTCCATAATGTTTTTAATCCCAAAACCGGGCGAAAACAAATGGCGACTAATTATCGACTTACGCCCCCTGAACAAGTACTGCAAGGACCACAAGCTAACATACGAGACATTCAAGCACCTCAAGAACTTGACGCGGGCCGGCGACTGGATGGTGTCCTTCGACCTCGCGGACGGCTACTACACACTAGGCATACGGGAGGAGGACAGAGACTTCTTCACGGTCAATTATCGCAAAACGTTGTACAGACTCGCCAGGCTTCCGATGGGCTGGAAATGCAGGAGTTACTATTTTTGCCGGCTTACCGAAGTTTTTATCCGGCACTTACGCGAACCACTGCCCAACCCCACCGGACACAACCCCCGTCTAGCTACACACCAGCAGCCCACGAGACCTACACCGTCCCGACACTATCTGCGCAACTCTCGATGGCTGGGTGCCCGAATCCTCCCATACATGGACGACTTCCTATTTTTTGCCGACAACAGAGACGCAGCGTTACAGCTCCGCGACCGCGTCGCGTGCCTACTCGACCGCCTCGGGCTAGGACGCAACCCCAAGAAAGGCCAATGGGAGCCGACGCAAATCTGCGAGCACCTCGGCCTCCAAATCGACACCACAACCTCTACGTTCCGAGCCCCTGCTTCGAAACTACATGCCATCGCTACCCTCGCCCGGACCCTCCTACAACGCTCTACGCGCGACGCACGGTGGCTACCTGCCCGGCAGCTCGCAGTACTCGCCGGAAAAAGTACAATACATGTACCTCGCAATTCCAACAGCCCGATTCTACCTCCGCGAACTACACGACGTCCTCGCTACGCGCACGGGATGGGGGGGGCCGGGTGCAACTCACCTGCCAGTTGCGACGAGACCTCCAATGGTGGACGCAAGTCCCCTCCGCCAACAACGGCCGCTCCATATTCTCCCCCATCGAGACCGCCTACCTGCAATGCGACAGCTCAGATTACGGTTGGAGAGCTGTATTAAACGAATAGGTGGAAGCCCGGGGTTTATGGTCAGCGACATACGAGGAGCATCACATCACCTTGAAGGAATTGAAGGCCGTGCGGCTCGCCGTCCTTTCGTTCTTACCCCTCATGCGCGGCCACAAAGTCCTCCTGCACGAAGACAACCAAGCAGTGGTGGCAAGCCTCAGTCACCTAACTTCGAGGTTGTGAGGTGCTACTTTGGTTGGGCTAAGTTGGCAACCTTAGACTAATAGTAGAACCTAATCTCTGGATCTAATTATACATCGTAGAGAGAATTAATAAGATTGTCTTACGAACAGGGTTTCTTACAATCTAAAAGTGGCGTAAATCTGGTATGTACCGGTCTCTCCCGCTCTATCAGTAAGTCCCCGTCTTAAATATCCACACCTCGGGTGTTCTAGAAACAGTCTTAGACCTCGTTTTATATAAATCCGTAGCCGTTCCCGCAGATAGTCGTACAAATACTACATGTGCAGTAAATCTGTACATTTAGGTCCTTCTGCAGCCGGAAACGAGGTACTCGAAAGGTGCGTTTCATATATTTCCGCAGCCGCAGATACATATAGCTGTTGCAACCGCTACAAATACAGATTACACGAGCATCGCTGCCTCCCATGAGGCCATGACGCCGCCATGCCCGCGCACTCCAAGCTTCTTTGCGCTAGCCATCGCGGTACCGGGTTGGCGGGTATGCTGCAGGTGAAACTTTTTGGAGCGATGGCCGCGCAAAACCATGCGATATCCTTGTCGGCGTGCCAGATGAGCCAGCTTTGACCAACCTCCTCACCGCCGCCTTCCTCACCCTCCTCGCACACACTGTCCGCGCCTTCCTTTTATGCACCACGCTCCGTGCACTTGTTGGGTTGTATGTCGCGCTTCGTGAGACCTTCCACCACCGCTCTCATCTTCCGCGTGGTCGTGCTCGGACTCCCGATCCTTCACCGGTACCCGCAAACGTCGACTTTCTTAGTCTCTTACTTGCTCTTGACTATTGATGGCGCGGGTGTGGATATTCTGGCGAGCGCTCGCACTCGTTTGAAGTTCGAAGGGTGTCATTGACCGAACTGCCCCGCTGTTGTGTTGCGCCCCGCTGTTGCGATGCGGGCAGGGAACTGCTGCATGGAGCGCGCACCGATACCGAATACTATCTTAAAGTACTTTTAAAATGTGCGGATCGTTCGTCCGAAATGTGCGGGCGCTTCCAAGCGGCTGCACATTTTTCGATATCTGCGGGCGCTCGAGGCATCCGCACAATCATTTCCGCAGAACTTTTCGATCTGCGGGTACAGATTTATTCTTATATTGGTAAAATATTGGGGTTTAACGGTTAGTAAACGTACCATGTTGAGTCCGCCTAAGGCAACGCGCGGAGACAAAGCGTCACAAGCGCAGTAAATTGTCCGCGGCGGACGCCCACCTGCTTTACCTATAAAGCAGCTCCTCTAGCTGGTAGCAGCCACCTTCTGCCTTTGCGCTCGCCCATTCGGCTCGCGCAACAGGCATCGTAGCTCTCGTAGCTGCGCAAGGTGACAGCTTACCCTCGACCGCGTCTACCACGGCCGAGACTCTTTACCCTGCTCGAATATACGATGGCTACAGACAGACAAGTCGACGACGAAATTCGCGACGCGCCGGAATTTGTTACATCATTAGAATTCAAAGAACAGGAGCAACGCTTACTCGCTAACGCGGCCGCTTCGGAGGAGCGACTAAATGGCCGTTTTCAGCAAGCCTTTACCGAACTAACGGCTACGCTTAGCTCGACCATCATCACTCAACTAGCAGCAGCTAAGCAAGTCAGCACACAGCTAGCCAGTCCCGTCGGCGTATTCGACACGCCGAAGGGTGGAATTGCGGAGCACGACGCCCGCAGCGCCCAGCTGCCGACCGAGCTACCCTCGATCGACCCCACCGTGCGACCCCTGGCCCCAGCCCCAGCGACGACGGTAACCCCAGCAGCCCTGCCAGATGAGGACTACCACATCGACACAGAGCTATGGGGACCCTACATTGCCCCCGGCCTCGAGCTACCCCCCCGACATCTCAACGGCCCACAAATCTGGAAGCTCACCTGTGACACCTACCGCCACCTCTCCGCCCGCCGGCACAACGCCACGCTCGAAGAATACCGCGCCACGGCCTGTCACGCCGCCTACGCCGCCTGCGCTAACACGGCGAGCTTATCAGCTCTGGAAGACATTCAAAATTATCCCAAGGACTCACCGGAATTCGCGGCGGCGGTCGTCACCCTGCGTCAAAGCAACCACACCCACAGCGCGCTCGAGGAGGCCGCCCGTGTGCGGATATCCCACATCCGACACACCAAGGGCGGAGGGGAGACGAGCGATTCGGACCGCGTTTTCGCGGAACTCGCCTACGAGCGGTTCCTCAAACCGCGACCGGACGTTGCCTCCTCCGAGTACGACAACCTACACCGAGCGTTCATCGACAAGACCCTCGAGTGTTCATTACTCGCTAGCGCCAAAGCCGCCGCGGGAGCTACCTTCGCGCGCAAGACTCCCGACCGACCCCCCCCCGACCGGCCTACACCGACACCGAACCCCCGACCCCAACCCAAGCCCAAGCCGCCACCGAGAGACAACGCCGACCCCAAGGACACGAAGACCAAGAACCCGGACAAGAACGCCTGACGGTGTGACCCGCCGCGCCACGTCCTGCAACGACCGTTCCAACTTCATGCGACACCGCGTGCGGAAAAGAGCGTCCGAGTGGAAGCGATTAGGCGCGAGCGAACAAGTTCTGGGTTGGATTCGTCACGGGGTTCGCATACCTTTCATTGGCGGCCGGCGACCCCCACCTTTCAACAGCGGCACCTCCATGCTGAACGCAACAAAACAGCAACTCGACTTCATGGACTCCGAGCTTCCCCGATTCCTGCAGTCAGGCGCCTGGGAGCCAGGCCAGCGCAGCAGATGGGTTTCCAGAATGTTTTTAGTCCCGAAACCGGGCGAAAACAAATGGCGACTAATTATCGACTTACGCCCCCTGAACAAGTACTGCAAGGACCACAAGCTAACTTTCGAGACACTCAAGCACCTCAAGAATTTGACACGGGCCGGCGACTGGATGGTGTCTTTCGACCTAGCGGACGGCTACTACACCCTGGGCATACGGGAGGAGGACAGAGACTTCTTCACGGTAAATTATCGCGGAACACTGTACAGACTCGCCGGGCTTCCGATGGGCTGGAAATGCAGCAGTTACTATTTTTGCCGGCTTACCGAAGTTTTTATCCGGCACTTACGCGAACCACTGCTCAACCCCACCGTACGCAACCCCCGTCTAGCTACGCAACACCAGCCCACACGACCTACACCGTCCCGTCGCTATCTGCGCAACTCTCGATGGCGGGGTGTCCGATTACTCCCGTACATGGACGACTTCCTATTTTTTGCCGACAGCAGAGACGCAGCGTTACAACTCCGAGACCGCGTCGCGTGCCTACTCGACCGCCTCGGGCTAGGACGCAACCCCAAGAAAGGCCACTGGGAGCCGACGCAAATCTGCGAACACCTCGGCCTCCAAATCGACACCACAACCTCTACGTTCCGAGCCCCTGTTTCGAAACTACAGGCCATCGCTACCTTAGCCCGGACCCTCCTACAACGCTCTACGCGCGACGCACGATGGCTCCCTGCCCGGCAGCTCGCGGTGCTCGCCGGAAAAGCACAGTACCTGTACCTCGCCATTCCAGCAGCCCGATTCTACCTACGCGAACTACACGACGTCCTCGCTACGCGCACGGGATGGGGAGGCCGGGTGAAACTCACCTACCAGTTGCGACGAGACCTCCAATGGTGGACGCAAGTCCCCTCCGCCAACAACGGCCGCTCCATATTCGCCCCCATCGAGACCGCCTACCTGCACTGCGACAGCTCAGGTTACGGCTGGGGAGCTGTATTAAACGAACAGTTGGAAGCCCGTGGTTTCTGGGGAGCGACAGACCAGCAGCAGCACATCACCTGGAAGGAATTAAAGGCCGTGCGACTCGCCGTCCTTTCGTTCTTGCCCCTCCTGCGCGGCCGCAAAGTCCTCCTGCACGAGGACAACCAAGCAGTGGTGGCAGTCCTCAGTCACCTAACTTCGAGGTCCCCAGCTATGATGGACGAACTACGAAAACTGTGGGAACTCATCGACACCAACGACATCAGCATCCGCGCGCGGTATATTCGCTCCGCAGCCAACGTCTGGGCCGACCGACTGAGCCGCGAAACCGACCGGGACGACTGGCAACTCAACCCCCGCATATTCACTTACCTGAATTCCCTGTGGGGCCCCCACTCCATCGACAGGTTTGCCACGCAGGGCAATACGCAGCTTCCCCGCTACAACGCCCGCTGGCGAGACCCCACCTCCGAAGCCGTGGACTGCCTTCATCTACCCGACAACCGCTGGACAGCAGAGACCAACTGGTGCAACCCACCGTGGACGCTACTCCCAGACCTCGTCCAGAAGTTACGCCAATCCGGGGCCGAAGCAACAGTCATCGCGCCTTACTGGCCCGCCAAACAGTGGTACCAACTACTAAGCGAACTTTCCGACGAACAGATCCTGTACCCCCCCTCCCGAGATTTATTCTTTCCGGGCAAGCGCGGAGCGTACGAGGGCGTCGGACCGCCCGGCTGGAGCGTCACGGCTTTCCACGTACCGCCCCGTCCTGGCTCTACCGAACACGTGGTACACTCCACCCAACACCGACCACCCGGACGTCCTCGACAAGACCGCGGCACGACCGGACATCCGCGGACACCGACTACCAAGCCGCACCCGTAAAGTACCGACTAGTCGAACCTGCGGCCCACGCACCGTGGCACGCCTCGATGCGCAACCATGTCGGCACACTCGTCGGCACGGACGACTTGGGCGACCTCGTGCTCGACCTTCTCACCGGCTCCCTCGCCCCCTCCACCTACAACAACTATGGCACCGGTATGCGCCGTTTTACTGTTTTCTGCAACGAGGAAGGAATCACACCCCTCGAGGCGACCGCGGCCGACATGCTTCGATTTACAGCTTGGCTCGCCCGATCCGGAACCATCGCAGCCAACAGCCTCCAGCCCTACTTCTCAGCCATAAATAAGTTCTTTCGCGACCACCTGAAGGAGCCCGTGGCGCTAGGACCCCTTCTCACGGACGCACGTCGGGGGCTCGCCATGCAGCAGCAGCCCATCACCGCCCCCGACATTCGCGTACCGCTCCCAGCCCCAATCGTACAACAGATGCTACTCTTCGCCCATCGACACTACCGCGCGCTCACCTGGCAGCCGGACAACCTCGTACATATCAAGACGTTCCGCGCGATGCTCGCAGTCTGCACCAACTACTGCTATTTTTGCCGCGCAGAAACCGGCGTACGTTGCCACATGGACGACATCGCGGTCGACCGAACGGGCGGTAACATACTGTTATTTGTACGAAAATCAAAGGGAGACCAGCGTAGGACCGCGGCCGATAAACCGCTCCTGCAACTCCCTATTACTGCAGTACCGCTACTCGCGGACCTCCTGGAGGCGTTTACCGCTAGACGCACCAGTTACTGCAACATCCTCGGCACTGGGTCCGGACCAACTGCTTTTTGGGCCGTCACGCCCGAGGAACAACCACACACGTGGACGGCCGGTACCATCACCGAGTGGATTCGTGAGGCGTGCAACACCATCGACGCTGCACCCCCCACGCAATTCAAGTGGACATCGCATAGCCTACGTAAAGGCGCGGCGTCCGCAGCCGCATGCATCGGCGCACCCCTTACCAAAATCCGCTACATGGGTGGTTGGTCGAAAACCAGCGACGTCGTCACCGGCAAGTACATCGACCCCACCATGAGCGAAACCCCGGCGGCCTGGCTATTTTTCGGCTGGCTCGTCGCCAAACCCCCGGATTAGTAGCCTATGCAGACCTTCAGTCTATCTCAATGGCATAATCTGACTCCCAGTCGCTAAATTCTTATATTGGTAAAATATTGGGGTTTAACGGTTAGTAAACGTACCATGTTGAGTCCGCCTAAGGCAACGCGCGGAGACAAAGCGTCACAAGCGCAGTAAATTGTCCGCGGCGGACGCCCACCTGCTTTACCTATAAAGCAGCTCCTCTAGCTGGTAGCAGCCACCTTCTGCCTTTGCGCTCGCCCATTCGGCTCGCGCAACCCACCCACCCTTCCCTGATCAAGCGCTGAATAGAAATAACACCTCTGAATAGGTGTTTTAGTGCCTGTTTATCCAAAATGTAAGCAAGCTGTCATCTTTGGCATAATCTGACTCCCAGTCGCTAAATATGAAACGCATGTTGCGCGGTGGGCGCGGCGTAGTGATACAGATTATCTGAGATTATCTGTACCGTCTATCTAACCTTATCGCACAAGCTCTTAGAATTATGGTCAGATTGATTTGAATCTAGAGGTTTGCATATCCAATATCATGTGTACGGGACAGTAACTCTAGCGGTTACTGTTACCGTTAATTAACGGCGCGTCCCACCTGCAGGGCAACCACCTTGCCCGAGCAGTTAGACGCAGCCAACGACCAACGACTTCCCCAACGGTCAGCTCTAGCTAGCCCGTGCCTTATAAGCCGTAGCTAGCCACGAGCCTAGGCACTCTCTGCTTTCGCGCTCAGCCAATCTAGGCTTCGCGCGAATGCAGTCTCGACTCTAGTAGTCGAGTAGGGTGTCAATCTTACTTTCGTCCCATGCGCACTCGAGCGTCACGCGACACTTCCCCTCGTTCAGCTACAGCGTTCCCCAATATGCAGCCCGAGCAGTCTACATCCGCCGCAGCGGCCGACCCTCACGCTACCTCAATCGAACAACGCACAGCCGAACAGATTCGTACGGCAGTTTTGGCATCGGAACAACGGATAACGGAACAGTTTTTGGCGGCTAACGCTGCCTTACTCGCCCAGCTCCGAGAGACGACAACCATCCCTGCTGCTACCAATCAACAGCAGTCCATTCCCACCGACGCGACCACAGCGACGGAGGGTGGTAAGGCGGCCCCCGAGCCACCTATCGACCTGCTCGACGACGAACCCGATCCCTCCGCGACCGATTTCGTCGACTTCACCTACTACGGCGAAGTCATCCCGGCCGGCCTCGAACGTCCCCCTCGTGACGTCGAAGAGCCCCGTCTGTGGACCCTCACAGACGATACCGCCCGTACTCTAAGCGACAAGCGCACCCAAGCCGCCTACGACGAGTACTTACACATCGGGTGCTATGCCTTCTTCGACAGCTGCGCCAACGCGGCAATTGGCGAGGCTCTGGACACGCTGTCACAAGGCCCACCTCTATCGGCAGAGCAGACGGCAGCGATTACCCTCATCCGAGCGGGTCATCGCACCCACATGGCGACGGAGGAGGCCGCCCGTACTAGATTGGGCTTCCTCCGCCTCACCAAGGGCGGACAAACGAGCACAGATGCGGACCGCGTCTTTGCCGAATTGGCCCACGAGCGCTTTTGCCGACCGCGCCCTACCGCGGTCTCCGGCACATTGGATGCGCTTCGACAAGCGTTCGTCGACCGCACGCTGGAGGTCAGCCTACACGCCGCCAGCAAGGCCGCCGCCGGTGCTGCCTTCGCCAAAGTCACCCCGGACAGGCCCCCCGGTCCCGACGCACGAGCCCGCAAGGCCGCCGCCGACAAACGCAAAGCCACAGCAGCAGCAGCAGCGGCAGCCCGCGCCACCGCGCCTCCCAAGCCGACCGACTCGGCTAAACCGACCAAGAAATGACGGTGTGGCCCGCCGCGCCGATTCCTGCTCCCCGACATCTTCCTACATGCGCCACCGCGTGCGTCGAAGATGGCGGGAGTGGGAGCGCATCGGCGCGAGCGGCCAAGTCCTAAATTGGATCCGCCATGGCGTCCGGGTAAAATTCAAGCACGGCCTACGCCCCAAGCCCTTCAACCACGGCATCTCTATGCTCGACGCGACGCCGGCCCAACTCGAGTTTCTAAACTCGGAGCTTCCCCGTTTCGAGGCTTGCGGTGCGTGGGAACGAGCGGACAACCCTCGCTACGTTTCCCGGATGTTTCTAGTTCCAAAACCCGGGTGCAACCAATGGCGTTTGATTATCGACCTCCGAGAACTCAACCGTTATTGCTCGACTTTCACCATGACATGCGAGACGCTCAAGCACCTACGTCACCTCTCGCGTCCGGGCGACTACTTCGTCTCCCTCGACCTTGCCGACGGGTACTACACCCTTGGCATCCGGGAGGAAGACCGCGACTTCTTCACGGTCAACTACCGCGGCACGCTATGGCGCCTAGCCTGCCTTCCCATGGGCTGGTCGGGCTCGGCTTACTACTTTTGCAAGCTAACCCAGGTGTTCACGAACCACCTACGACGCCCTCCGCAACCTATGCCAGCGACTACCCCCCTCCACAGTCGCCGCCCTACAAAGCGCTTCCTCCGAAACGCGCGATGGCGGGGGACCCGGCTACTCCCCTACATGGACGACTTCCTTTTCCTCGCCGACTCCTACGCGGACGCCCTCCTACTACGAGAGCGTGTCCAAGCCCTCCTCGACACCCTCGGCCTCGAACGCAACCCCAAGAAAGGCGTTTGGACGCCGACTCAAGTCGGCGACCACTTGGGATTAACGGTCGACCTCCAACACGGCATGTTTCGCGCCCCTCCCGCAAAGCTCCACCAGCTCGCGCAACAAGCCTCTTCCCTACTCGGACGGGCGGCTTCCAACGCCCGGTGGCTTCCTACACGCCACCTTGCGGCGTTCGCCGGAAAAGCGCAGTTCCTCTACCTCGCAATCGCACCCGCGCGCTTCTTTTTGCGCGAACTCCACGACGTGCTAGCCACACGGGTTGGATGGGGCGGACGCGTCCGACTCACCCACCAATTACGCCGAGACCTCGAGTGGTGGCGCACGGTCCCCACTCAGCACAACGGCCGGTCCATCTACAAACCTATCGAGACCGCCTACCTCCACGCCGACTCGAGCGCTTACGGTTGGGGTGCCGTTCTAAACGAGGACTCCAACTATCAAGCCCGGGGTTTTTGGGACGCTACCGACCGCCAACAACACATCACGTGGAAAGAACTTCGAGCAGTGCGACACGCGGTGGAATCCTTTCTCCCCCAACTCCAAGGCCGGCAAGTCCTCCTACACGAGGACAACACGGCGGTAGTCGCCGCCCTCACCAAGCTCACCTCGCGCTCTCCCGCCATGATGGCCGAACTCCGTCGCCTATGGTACCTCCTCGACAGCAACGACATCAACATCCGACCGCGCTACATCCGCTCGGCGGCGAATATATGGGCCGACAAGCTCAGCCGCGAGCTGGACTACGAGGACTGGCAGCTCAACCCTCGTGTATTCTCCCACCTGCAACGCCGGTGGGGGCCGCACACTATCGACCGTTTCGCGTCTATGCTCAACGCGCAACTTCCCCGCTTCAACGCCCGCTGGCGCGACCCACTGTGCGAGGACGTCGACTCCCTACGCCTGTCCGACGACGCGTGGCGCCGAGAAAACAACTACTGCAACCCCCCCTGGTCTGCCCTCCCCGCCCTCGCGGCGAAACTCGCCCAAGCCCGAGCCTCTGCCACGGTCATCGCCCCCTTTTGGCCCAACAAACCGTGGTACCACGCGTTCACTCGATTGGCCACCGAAACACTACACTTCCCAGCGGCGCGGGACCTATTCTTTCCCGGCAGGCGAGGCAAGCCCGAGGGGGTCGGACCTCCCGCGTGGAGCATCGTGGCCTTTCGTCTCTAACCCCTTCGTGGCTCTACACCCGACGCGGCGCGATTGGGCGGGCGCTACGCCCGGTACAATTAAACGCCCCTGTACAGCGCGGGCCGGCTCTGCGTACAGGACAGCCCCGCTACGGCCTGCGCCTCGAAGCAGCACAGGCGCCCTGGTCCGCCTCCCTAGCTGAAACTTTCCATAACCTCCTAGGTTCGGACAAGCTAGGGGCTACGGCGGTTGCCCTACTCAGGAGTTCCCTAGCGCCCTCGACGTACTCCAGCTACGGGAGCGCGCTGCGGCAATTTTTTATTTTTTGCACAGAGGAAAATATCGCCCCCCTACAGGCCACTCCCGCTACCATGGTCCGCTACACCGCGTGGCTAGCCCTTCTCGGCACGGTCGCCGCAAGCTCCCTGCAGCCCTACTTCTCGGCCGTAAACAAGTTCTTTCGAGACCACCAACGCCAGCCCATTGCTGTGGGCGACCTCCTGGCGGACGCCCGGCGTGGCTTCGAAATCCTGCAACACCGCCTCATCCCCGCCACCACGCGCCTTCCGCTACCCGCGCCCGTCGCCCTCACCATCCTAGAGGCCGCCGACACGCTACACCTCACCCTCCCGTGGACACCTGCAGCGTTCTCCCAACTGCAACGTTTTCGAGCCTGCCTCGCGGTGTGCGTCAATTACACCTTTTTCTGCCGGGCCGAAACTGGCGCCCGTTGTCAGACAGGCGACCTAGTGGTTGACCGACCCTCGCAGCAAATCTGCCTCTTCGTTAGGAAATCTAAAGGCGACCAGCGCCGCGACGCCAGCGACAAACTGGTTATCGCTATCCCTATCTCCGCTAACCCTGTCCTAGCGGACCTGCTCGACTACTACACAGAGCAGCGCGCGGCTTTCTGCAACAAGTTCTACAAAAAACCACCCCCGCTCGCCTTCTGGAGCTTCTCACCTACAGAACCCTCCGCTGATTGGGGTGCCTCGTCCACCGTCTCCACCTGGCTCTCCCTCGCCCTCCTCACAGTCCGCTCGTCCGCGCCCGCCGGCTTTCAATGGACGTCGCACAGCCTACGGAAAGGCGCGGCGTCCGCTGCCAGCTGCATCGGCGCGCCCCTCCCCGTAATCAAATTTATGGGTGGCTGGGCCAAGAACAGCTCTGTGACAGAAGGCAAATATATTGACCCAACCATGACCCCATCACCTGCTGCTTGGCGGTTCTTCGGCTGGCTCACTCCGTCCCCCCCACAACACTAATTCTGGCTGTGCAAGCCTTTGGCTTTAGGTTACTGGCAAACGTGCCCTAGGGTAAATGGTCAGATTGATTTGAATCTAGAGGTTTGCATATCCAATATCATGTGTACGGGACAGTAACTCTAGCGGTTACTGTTACCGTTAATTAACGGCGCGTCCCACCTGCAGGGCAACCACCTTGCCCGAGCAGTTAGACGCAGCCAACGACCAACGACTTCCCCAACGGTCAGCTCTAGCTAGCCCGTGCCTTATAAGCCGTAGCTAGCCACGAGCCTAGGCACTCTCTGCTTTCGCGCTCAGCCAATCTAGGCTTCGCGCGAACCCACCCACCCATCCCTATAATCCTGCGCTAATTGACCCCCAGACCCTGTCTGTGGGCGTCTTTTAGCCAAATTGTAAGCAAGCTGACATCTTTGGCAAACGTGCCCTAGGGTAAATCTCTAAACGAATGAATATCGCTAAGATAGAGGTACCATTCAAAGGAAATAAATAATGTCATATACTAGCACTTAGCTAAATGGCTAGGATATGACACTCTCCCCTCCTTAAGCACCAGCGTCCTCGCTGTGCAGTACTCAGGGTCTTGGCTTCTTGGGGGTTCTTGCAGGCCAGCGATTGCGAAATCTGACAAAGTCAGGGGTGCCAGAAAATTCTCGATAAACACCCGTTCGAAGGAATTCGGAAAAGATGTTTAAGTGGTTGACTCCTCGCATGGGTTCCCAAGTGTCCTCGCTAGGTACATTGAACGGTGTTGCCCAGCGGACCTTAAACAAAAGTCCCGTGCCATTGGAGTTAAAATACACGTCGAGGATTTGGTCGACTTCAAATCGCTTCGCATCGTGCACAATTGGAATTGGCTGCGCACTGTTGGCATGCTCTGCTTTTGAATTCCATTTTGTAGACTGGCGTGTACAACATCGTGAATCCGTACTCCAGGGGGTAGCTTAAGCCGAAATGTAACCGGGGAAACTTCCTCCGTAATGAGAAACGGTCCAATGTAGCGGTCGCGTAGTTTAGAACATGGTTGTTGTACAAACCGTAGATTTGTCGCCTTGAGCTTAACTTTGTCGCCAACTGTAAAAGGTACTGGTAACCGTTGCCGATTTGCAGCATCTTGCATGTGTACCTGGGCTGCTTTGACGCACTCGTGGGCAAATCTGTGCATCTCGACCAGAATCTTTACTTGCTCCGGTAAAGTACGGCTAGGCTCGTTATCTTCAAATGTACCCGTCGTTGGAGATGTCGGCTCGAATCCCAGTGTCGCCTTAAATGGAGACATAGTCGTTGACGTAGAAACCGCTGCGTTGATCGCAAACTCCACGTTGGTAAGGTGTTGAACCCAGTCGTCGTGCAAGGGGTGCACATAGCATCGTATGACTTGCTCCCATGTCTGGTTTACTCGTTCAGTTTGGCCATCTGTCTGGGGATGATAGCTCGTAGAGATATTAAGCTTGGTGCCAACAGCCCTAAATAGGGTTTGCCATAATTCGCTCATAAACCGGGGATCTCGATCGGATATCAATTTCCGTGGTTAGCCAAAATGCCGAAAAACAGCGCGGTGCATAACTTTTGCTAATTGTTCCGTTGTAATCGTTCTTGTAATTGGCTCGACAATCGTCCGTTTCGTAAGCATACAGACGAATACCACCACAACATCATACCCATCGCACTCAGGAAGGTCCGTAATCAGGTCAAGCGATACATGCTCAAAGGACCTGGTCGGTACCTCATGCGATTGAAGGAGTCCATAAGGCTTGTGTCGCGCTGCCTTGTTGCGTTGACATGTAACACAATTGCGTACATAGTGTTGTACTGTCCGCTTCATGTTAGGCCACCAAAACGTCCGGGTCACTGCTGCCAATAGTCGAATAATACAAGGATGTCCCGCGGTCGGTGCGTCGTGTAGTTCGTACAATACTCTTGATCGCAATGTAGAGACGTTCGGCACATACAGTCTTGTCCCGTAGGCGTACAAGAGTCCATTTGATTGACGTACCAGCCAGGTAGGCAGAGATTTCCGGGTAAGCAGATATTTATCCGAGTCATAAGCGTTTTTGATTTCCGCATGCAGTCCAAAGTCAGGGTGTAACATGGATTCCAGGGAAAAAATCTGCGCGTGTAACTCGCATTCTGCTTCGTCGTTGGTCCAATCGCGTAACAATTGCAGCTTTTGTAATGAGTCCTTCAGGTAAGGTCGGCGAGACAGAGCGTCTGCATGGTTGACTGCTCCCTTCTTGTATACGATGTCCATCTGTCACTAGTAAGGTGCTAAAAATTGAAGCCATCGCACCTGTCGAGTAGACAAATCGCGCTGCCGAAAGAAGTGTCGCAACGTGTCATGGTCCGTAATTACTGTAAATCCCGCCGCGCCATCTAAGTAGCAACGGAACTTCAGTAGAGCGTCGCGGACTGCCAGTACCTCTTATTCGTGGACATGATAGTGTACCTCATGCTTGTTCATCTTTCGAGCATGGTACGCAACATGTTGTAATCCAATACCTTGGTCTTGTAACAGCACAGCTCCTACTGCAAATTCAGAAGCATATGTGTACAATGTGTACCTTGCATTAGGAGAAGTGTCAGGAATTACCATGACTGGTGCACGTACCATCGCGCCTTTAATTTTCTCGAATGCTGACTCGGCTTGAGGAGTCCAACGAAATTCCGGTGTCTTCTTGGTCAGGTCCGTTAATGGGGTTGCTAGGGTTGCGAATTGGTTGATAAACCTCCGATAATATCCAGCAAGTCCCAGAAATCCACGTACTCCAGTCACAGATTTCGGTCGGGGCCAATTCTGTACTGCCTCCACCTTGTCGGGGTCCATTCGGATCTATCCAGCTTCCACCACATGCCCAAGGAAATTGACGCTCGATCGCCCGAAGTAACACTTAGTCTTGTAATTGCGAGTAAGTCTTGTAATTGTACCTGAACCTCCCGGAGTTCTGCTGGTGACATACGGTACGTTCGCTCCTTAGGTGGTTCATCGCACTCCAAATTAATTTCAAAGTCGCACTCGCGAGTTGGCGGTAGACCGTCATGCTCCTTGATGATGTCCGTAAACTCATTAAGGGAATCTCGTAACGAAGTCGTCCACTCAGGTTGTTGATCAGTATTGATGTCGTCGACCGCGTCTTGTACTTCTCGTAGTCCAATCACGAGGAGGTCTGCTGGTTGTTGCCTAAGCAGCTTTGCCATCGCTTCCGCCTCCAAGTGATGTACTGCTACATGTACGGTGTACTCGTCGCCGGACACCATAGCTTCGCCAGTTTGTCGGTCGCGAATCGTTTTAGTAGACCAATCTATATCCGGGTTGACGGCTTGTAACCAAGGTTGACCGAGGATGATGTCGAATTTATCCAGTTTTGTCATAACTGCGTCCATACGTATATCCAGGGTCCCTACTGTGAGCACTTCATTCCGTAGTCGATGGCGAGTCGTAGTTGTACTACCATTTGCCAATTTTATCCGGTATTTTTCTCCAGTAACCATCGGAATGTGATGCTCCCGTACCCACTCAGCCTTGCAAAAAATTTCCGAAGCGCCAGAGTCAACCAAAATACGGCATCGATGTCCGCGTAAGGTGCCTCTCAACACAAACAGACTTGTTCCAGATTGGGTTGTGGATACATGCAGCGTCGCAGGAACACTGTCTTCTAGTCGGACGTTCTTGTTCATCCACCCGTCGATCGGTTTCCCAAAAGTCTCGTAACGAAGAGGGAACTGCTGATCTCCACGAACTAGATAACCCGTACGCCGTGCCGAAATTAATTCCTTCCAGGTAGCCCATACTGCCTGAAAAGTTGACGTAGCGTCCGGTATCGATCCGGGTCGAACGCGAGCGATATACACGTAGCGCTTATTCTGTCCGGAAGACTCCGTCCCTAAAAGGCGTAAATTTGTTTCGCTCACCTTAAATCCAATTGTCTCCGTAAGAGCTCGCACTGCTGTGCATTCCGGGGTCGCGTCTTCAATCTCATGTTTGCCACCAGGAAACCAGACCATGCCAGTGTCCTCTTTCGCTAGTAACACTCGTCGGCCATCGGTAACAAGAGTCGTCGAGTGAGTCCAGTAGGTCTTCGGGGGATTCTGTAGGTTCTGAGGCAGAATTCGAGCTCGATCGGTGTCGTCGGCGTAGACTTGCGTCGTCCATCTTGTCGGTCCAACATATTGCCTTCTTCCTTCTATTCCGTCATTCGTAGGGCAGGTACACACATGTTCTTTCGCCGCCAGCTCGTCGACAAGTCGGAAATTTCGCAGCAGCTTGAACCATGGTTTTGCCCTCCATTTTGGAACCACTATAACCGCTCTCAGATGGGGATGAAGCAGTTTACTCCGCAAATAATGGCCCAAAAAATCTTCTAATTCATTAAATAGCCAAATTCTCCGGTACTTTTGTAAATCTCTCTCCTAAAATGGGCGCGCCGGACAGCAAAAATCCTCCGCCACTTGAGAATTAAGGCCGTCATTATCGCTAGCTCCATCTAAGTCGAAAGGTCCGTAGGTCTGAGAGTACTTCATGAAATACTCCCTATTCATCATCGAGTCGCTAAAGTCCTTGCTCCTAAAGAATGGTCTCACTGTCGTTTGAGGTAACGGGTTTCGTACTTCTTCTGTTCTGGTCTCTTCATGAGTCGTTGTAGGAGACGAAACCTCATCTTGCAGCTTGCCGCGAGCTGCCGACTCAGGTCTCACTTTCCCGGCCGAGATTTCCTCGTTCTGTCGTTCTTCTTGTTCTTTCTGTCTGGGCAATCGATAGCGATGTGTCCCTTCTTGTGGCAAATGAAGCACTTGCCCTCCTTCTTAAATCTGTCGACCTCCTCTTGAGAGAGGCGTCTAATCTCGTACAGCTCCCGCGGTTTTTCTTCGGTCGCGCCATGCGAATCTTCCTCCGACTCACTGTCGATCTCCTCCGCTGCCTCTGAAAAGTCGATGTCTTCTTCGATGGCGTTTAGTCGGCCTGTCGAACGTTGGGTCGTCTCAATCTAGGTCTCCGTTGCCTCCGCTCGAAGAGCTGCTTGAATCGCCTCGTGTAGGGTCTTAGGGTTTTTCAGGGCAACCTCCTTATGAATCGAGGGTCTCAAACCGCGCTGAAAGTCAAACTACGTTATTTTCTTCATGACGGTGAGGAAGCTCCAATAATTGTTCTCGAAAGTAGTTCGCATACTTCAGGACCGTGGTTTTCTGTCGCGCTTTGTCCAAATTCAATCTCGCTTGTTCCGCCGGTGTTCTTCCGCAGAATTCCTGAATTAAGGATTTCTCCATCTCAGAAACTCCGGAAAATCCTCCACCGACTTCATCTCAAGTCTGCGCAACTTGGGAGTACCACCACTTCGATAGTGGGCCTTCCAGAAAGCCACATACCCAATACACTCCTCTCTGCCCTTCAGGATAAACAATATGATACCGTAGATACCCTCGTGCATGTCGGAACCAGTTTCTCAGCTCGTCGATGTTAGTCGTAGCGATGCTCTTGATCTTGGCTGGTTTGACATCGTTCGGCATCATGCTTGGCATCTCTCGCGTCCTCTCCGATCTCAATTGTTCTCCTCGAAGAAAATTCTCCGTTTCTCGGCTTCTATTCACTCGTCCTTCAAAATGTCTGAAACCGTTGTCGACGCGGTCATACAGTTGAGATAGCTCAATCGAAAAAGTGCCAACTCGGTTACTTAGTCGTTGTAGCATCTCGGTGACGTGTACCGACATAGGCTCCATCGTGGGACTCGATCCTTCTCGCACTGCCTGTCTTCCACCATCTGTCGACGTCGGCTGTGTCGGTCCAAAAGGCGCCCCCTCTGGTCGACCATCAGCTTCCTATGGTAGTCTCTCTCTTGCTCGGTTAGACATCTTCGTCTCGTCTAGCTGTTCTGAGGCTCCGAAACCACGTGTGAGGTGCTACTTTGGTTAGGCTAAGTTGGCAATCTTAGACTAATAGAAGAACCTAATCTCTGGATCTAATTATACATCGTAGAGAGAATTAATAAGATTGTCTTAGGAACAGGATTTCTTACAATCTAAAAGTGGCGTAAATCTGGTCTGTACCGGTCTCTCGCGCTCTACCAGTAAGTCCCCGTCTTAAATATCCACACCTCAGGTGTTCTAGAAACAGCCTTAGAACATGTAGCTTGTGCTGTCTGGTAACTAAACCAAACTATTACTAGTGATACAGATTATCTGAGATTATCTGTACCGTCTATCTAACCTTATCGCACAAGCTCTTAGAACTATCTCGAAACGAACTATCAAGAAGAGATACTGCTAGTAACTTTGTACTGTCGAGGGAAAATACGGCGATACAATTGTACTGCCGTGATGACAATAAAAGAGTCACTGAATATCGCTAAGATACATGTACCTTACTATTTAAGCTGAAGTTTAGAAAACGAAGTCGACTTTCGACTTTTGGGCGGAACCGTAGTTATCGTTCGCGTAGCGATGTGCTGACGTCGGCCTGTTGGCGTGCATTACGTAAACCCAGGTTTAGAAAATGAAGTGGAAGTTTCATGGACACAGCCAGTACGAGTACCGGTATCCGTACCTATACCGTACCAGTACCCGTACGAGTATATGTAGGAGTATCTAGCGCATCACCACCCGCGCGCGCACCCGGCGCGCGAATTCAAACATGACGAGCATCAGCGGCGTTGCTGTTTTTCAAACCCGGCGGAACCCCCCGGAAGCAGTCAAATGTGCTGCCCAGCCGTCACGCACCCCCCTCGGCTTCGCAGCCGCAAACCGCTATCGTGCCCGAGTGCGTGTGCACGATGCGCCTCAACGTTGCCTCCGTGATTGCGGCAGAGGATTCTCCGGCACGTTCGCCCGCTCCATTCTAGCAAGCGAGGCCTGTGGACCCCTTCCACAAGTGGAGGCGCGGCTTGCGGATGTAGTCGCCTACTGGTGTTCGGGCCGCGCCATGGCATGGCGGACGCGCCTCGGGTGGTGCGGGTGGCCATGCTACCGGTCGCGCGCGCACACATGTCGTAATGTACAGCAACGACTTCGTTTTCGACTTTGTTTCGGACTTCGAAACGAAAACGAAGTCGCCCGACTTTGTTTTCATTTTGGGCTTGAAACAAAGTCCGAAACAAAGTCCGTGGTACGTTTTGAGGGTTGCGTCAACCTGACTTTGTTTT
>JAPMLY010002839.1:0-33199 GCA_026401115.1 Tetraselmis chui
AGGTGGTTCACGGTCTAGCCCTGACTTGTAAGTTCCATGTTTGACATAGTTGGGAGGGCCCAGAGACAGCAGCCGACGCATCCGGCCTTTGGTGAAAACCGGCGCATACGGTACATGTTGTAAACAATTTCAATTTCAATTTCAATTTCAATGCTATGTGAGGCGGCGGCGATCCTTAGGATTAGCCGCCGCCGGAAAGCCATGTACGGAGGGATTTTTTGGAATTAAACTAATGTCCGTACCCGGCGTCGAGCTAGTTGGGGAGCCGCACCAGGGTAGGGCGATCACTAGCGAGCCGCCACGCCGACATGATACATCTCCCGGGGGGGGAGGAGTAAGCTTGGGCGGCAAGGAGGCCAGTCGCGACGGAAGGACCGACACGATCTGGCGACGACGACCCTCCGGGTCGGCGCCGCCGGAAATCCCCGTACGGAGGGTTTTTGACTAATTTCCGTGCACCCGCGGCCCGACGGATCCGGCTATAGTGATCTGACCCCCCCCCCCCCTTCCTCGATACCCACTACCGGATAGACGAGACCCTTGCGGGGGGGGCGGGTGAGCGTGGAGGCCCATGTTTCAACAAAGTTTGCTAGGTGGACGCGCGATCAGAGGGGGGAGGGTACGGACGCAGACCGGACTACTTGACATGTACCCGGGTACCAGACAGAGAAGAAACCAGGGAAATGAGCGGGGAAAATTCAGGTGCGGAGGCATGAGCTCCCATTTTTTCTATGTATGTGTGTCTCGGTCCCCCTCACATGCCCTCGAGGTGACGGGGGACCTCGACAAGGAGGACCGTCGCGTCGGCGGATGCGGCGGCGACCTTGGCGGGGCTTACGGGATGGGGCGGCGGGATCGACGAGCGACCACGCGAGGAGGGTTTTTTTGCCAGCCTTTCCCCTCCTATCTTCGGCAAGACCGAAGTCACGCGGGAGCTAGATTAGGCTGGCCCGGCGTCCCTCCCGAACGCCAACCGGCCTAGGCCGGTCGGCACCCCGGTTCGGTGGGAGCGGGCCGTGTTGTAAGTAATACCGCATACGTATTAGTTGCAGATAGCTACTGTAAGCTATTCTAGATATGATTAGTACATGTCTAGATCGGACATACCGATAAACTGTTTGACTCGGTACAGAGCTGTCGCTAGGCTGCAGCTCTCTCACTTCTGTTGTCCCGACACCACGCCTGTAGGCTGGTTGTCGCCTTAACTGTTCCGTTTGCGGGAATGTGACTGTAACTACGTTTGCGTACGTTATCTTCCACACTAATTGTGTTTGCATGGTTCAATAGGTTATGGGCCCTCGCCTCACGTCACTCACCCGCGACAACCTGGTTCGGCGAGCTGCGATCGACAGCTCTCCCGCAGAAGGCAAGTTCTATAGACACCTAGTACTTTCAAATTGTAGTCGGCGGTATCGCCAGTATAAACTGCGATTTTAAAACCCGCCACCACCCTCTTAAGTCAGCCACCCGCCGGAGATAGCCAGCCACCCACACCGACGCACTCGTCGTGTGTGGACAGGGTGCACACAGGTCCAAGCTGGAGAACGGGGGGGTGCACTGTCGGGTGAATACACATCCACAGGTTGCACGCTAGCCGTAGCTTACTTTTTTTTTTTTTTCATATTAGCTTATCGACTAGGCCATCAGCGCAGCGCTCCACCTGTCCTGGCCTTGGCCTCGACTTGTGCCCCACACTGGGTGGAGGATACAGAAAAGGTGCTCTGAGACACCCCGGGGCTACAGGCCGAGGGGTCGGCGGGCATCAGGCCGTCTCTTTGCATACTGCTGTTAGGCACGAGTCCGGCTAGCGGTTTTTACCGCTGCCTGTTTTTTAATCCAGCTCTTTCTTTTTCGCCCTCTGTCGAAATGGCGCAAAAAAACCCGCCTGTTGCACCTGTTCATTCCCCTGACCCAGGCTCTCAGCAGAGCACTGTCCATACCACCCAGGGTGTTCTCGAGCTCCTGCGTGTGCAACTGACGCGCCTTGACGCGTATCTCGACTCGCGGTCGGCCGCCATTGCTGCTCTTCCTGCTGCGGGTGCTATATCGCACCCCCATGTAGCTCAGCGCCGCCGCGATGCCCACCTCGCACACTTTCTGGACGGCCACCACCTGCACACCCTCCCCCTCGAACACCCCCCGGATACTCTCGCGCTGATCTTTGCACAAGTGGCGCGCTTGACAGCTCGTTTCGACTTGCAGTCGGCCACGGGTGCTGTTGCTGCTGCGGGTGCTAATCCGCACCCCCATGTCGCTCAGCGCCGCCACGTCGCTCACCTCGCACACTTTCCGGAGGGCCACCACGTGCACACCCCCCCCCTCGAACACCCCCCGGATCCCCTCGTGCTGCTTGTTGCGCAAGTGGCACACTTGACAGCTCGGTTCGACTCGCAGTTGGCCGAGGATGTTGTTGCTGCTGCGAGTGCTATTCCGCACCCCCCTGTCACTCGGCGCCGCCACGATGCTCACCTCGGACACTTTCGGGACAGCCACGTCGTGCACACCCTCCCCCTGCTTGTGCATCCTCAGCCTGGCTACGCCCCACAGGACGCACAGTCAGCCATGTCTGCTGCTACCGCTGCAGCTCATGTTGGCGACCCCGCCGTCGCACAACGCCGCCCCGATGCGCACCGCGAGCCCTCGCGCCCCGAACTCGTAGGTGAACACTTGCAACCACCCCCCCAATACCCCCCGGCTGATTCTATCCTACACAGCGACCCCTCCCATCACAACATCGCGGTTAAACAACTCTCGCCACCCCCCCCCCCACCCCCCCGTTGGATATGCCCCTCACCACCCCATACCTCTCATCCCGGAGGCGCCCTTTCACGGCGTCCTCCCCTCCCGTGACCACCCGAATTCGTACGCCCCGCCGTCCCCAATGGCTGGCCGCTCTCCCTTTCCGGGTGGCCCACCTCTACCCTTCCATGGACATCACTCTTCCCAAGCCAAGCGTGGCGACCACACCTCCCGTGGCCGTCGTCGCCCGACCGTTGACCCCATAGTCATCGGGCGACCGACACACGCAACCCCCGACTTTGACCCAGATGTCCACCCCAGTCTCTTGGGCGGCCCCCACTACGCCCCCGTCTGCACGCGCCCCGCTGTCTCCCCGGTCTTGCGCATCCTTGGCTCCGCCCAAGCCTCACCCACAGAGGCACATTGGCGCGCTCTGCAAAAAGTCCTCCGCTCCCTTCATGGCACCATTCACATGCGCCTGACGTTGGGGGGGGGCCTGGACCACAGCCTCCAACTCACAGGCTTTGCCGACGCTACCATGCTCACCAAACTCCTCCCAAGACATGCACTTGCAAGACACCGAAGTGCGATCATTGGAGGACAAGACCCAATGCAACGCTCCATCCCGTAGCTACCTGCAGGGGGAGTGTTGTAAGTAATACCGCATACGTATTAGTTGCAGATAGCTACTGTAAGCTATTCTAGATATGATTAGTACATGTCTAGATCGGACATACCGATAAACTGTTTGACTCGGTACAGAGCTGTCGCTAGGCTGCAGCTCTCTCACTTCTGTTGTCCCGACACCACGCCTGTAGGCTGGTTGTCGCCTTAACTGTTCCGTTTGCGGGATTGTGACTGTAACTACGTTTGCGTACGTTATCTTCCACACTAACTGTGTTTGCATGGTTCAATAGGCCGAGCATCGTGAAGGTCGAGCAGCAGTTTAGTTTTGCATTTCTCGACAAGTGGATTTATTTTTAGATCTGTTTTTCTTGATTACAAAATTATTACGATGTTACTGCTTAGGCGGGGGGACTGTGGCAATTACTGAGGTTGCTTACAGTTTTTTAACTCCCGAGGAACGTCGACACACCGTGAAGCTAGGTGTGTCGATAGGTGGTGTACCTGGTCGAAGAGACCCGGGCCCAACTTGCTAATAAGTCATGAAAGGCAAAGTAGAGTGGCCCGACAGACAATAGTCGGTCCAGTTTGCCGGGACATGTTGTAAACAATTTCAATATTATTTCAATTTCAATTTCAATTTCAATTTTAAAGCGAATTAGTGTACATGCGCCTGCAAATCACATTCGGGCATGTTGCCCTTTACAACTTTAGCAGAGCCACCTCTATCACACACAGTACAAGAGCAAACACCAAAACCTAGTTTACAAATGGCCCGTAGCTAGAAACCATCATCGGCGACTTAGGCAATAAACCCATTAAAACCCTTAAGCCCCCCTTCTTCCCTCACCCACCGCGACACCCCTCGTTAGTCACCCATCTCCCCCAATTGCAATGCACACCCGTATGATAGACGCCGACGAAGGCAACTTCCTTGGTTCCCTCACGTTTGTCATGCTGTCCTACCTTAAGAACTCCTACCCTCCTCGCTCAAACCCCCCGCTCGCCATGCTTACTTTATTCGAATCCCATAACCCATATTTATTGGACACACCAACGCCCGAAGCCGCTATTCCTCGATTAAGATGATCCAAATCGGCGAGTGGACATAATGCACACATCAACGATCGCTAGCATCACATCCCTCATTACCCATCACCCTACGCACCGACCCCTCTGATAAAATATGCGCGAAATCACGGCTCGAACCCACCCGCATCTACTCCCAACTCCACCTACACTCCGTCCAATGGCTGCACCACCCCCTCATTAACCAAGATTTACCGGTGTTAGAGAGCATGCCAGACCTCCCGCCCACATAAGCGAACATGCTCTTGACCGGACCCCGCTCACAAGGTGCACATCATCTCCCGAGGGGGGACTCAAACACCCCAACATTTTACGGAGAGGATAGATTCAAGCGAAGACGGTCCATACCTAACTAGTAAGTTTCCAATATGGCTCAAATTCGAGGGCCCTTAGACAACAGCTAGTGACAACATGAACATGTTGTAAATCATTCATTTTCGTACTTAGCCTTTGCTAACGCTCAATGGCCCGGTAACGGAAGGCGTTAATGTTAAGCCATCCATTGTAATATCGAGGTCGACACAACGTATGAGCTGTCTTGTTGCATAGTCGACTAAGCAAGCACAACTTGCGGTACTTTAGACGGCGTACGGAGGTGATTGCTTACGTAGGGGACTTGCACATAAACAACGCCAACGAAAACGAGCTGCGTCTTGCTTTCGGGTAACGGAACAATAACAAGTTCAACAAATGACAAGGTCAAGTCATCGGCAGTCATGGGTAAGCCCGTCTCTTCGAAAAGGTCACGAACAGTTTGCGCCAACATGCTCCTCGTTAGGCAACATAAAGCATGCAGTAGACCACACCTTACATGTTTGAAGTTCACGTTGAAGGACGATTTTAACATCCGAGCCATTGAGACTTCCGATAAGCATTACAAGCACAACGCAGTGGCCATCTCATGCCATGTCGAATCAACGGTACGAGATTGAAAAAGTGTCGGGACAACAAACGCGTGTTTACAATTAAATTCCGAAACTAGTGTTGTCGTTTATGAAACTGAAATGATTTACAACTATTACCATTCATGTTTTAGATCATGTCTAAGGGCTTTCTTGCATATGCCGTCTCGGACTTAGAATACAAAATTTTGGCCGGGCGGGGGGTCTCCTTGTCCATCCTCTCCGACGGTGTGGCGGGGCTTTACCCCCCCCCCCCCCCCCCCCCCCCCCCCCCCCCCCCCCCCCCCCCGCGTGGCAGGTTCTTGGTCATGTAGGGTTCATGTATGGGATTGGTTGGGTGGGGAGGGTTGGGAACTATGGTGAATAAGTTGCTCATAAGTGGATTTGATGCGGTAGATGCGGAGTACGTGGTGTAGCCATTGGACAGAATGTATGTGTATGCTGGATATGATACGGGTGGTGTCACGGGTTGTGGTTTGGGAGGGTTTGTCTGGCGGTTATGTTCTAGGGTTTATGAGTGAAGTGATGTTGGTGTGGGTGAAGGTGTGGGGTGTGCCTTTGTGGCTCATGATTATGGGTATGATGTCCACCTGTGCACCATGTTAGTGCGTTTGCGTTTGGGGGTGTACCTTTATAATGAGGTGGTGGGTGCCCATAAGGTTATTGTTCATGCAGTATTTCCATTCCTTATCTGATTTTTACGAATAGAGGAATATCGGTGGCGGGAGGAGGCATAGCCTTCAAGGTTGTATTACTACTGTTAGAGGAGAAGAGCAAATCTCCCGGGTAGAGGGAGTGGCACGTGGAAGAGCATAAGGATATATAAAAGGGGTCGGATTATAGTTATGCATTTGTATCACATACCCCCACCCGGAACGACTACAACTAACATACCCCCCCACCAGAGGTACTCTTGCTTGGAACTGGCAGGACTTTGTCTACACAGACGGCTCGAAAAAAGGAGGCTCGTCCCCTCTCGGAGTAGCAGCCACCCACCCCGCCTCGGACACCAAACTCAGAATCCTGATGAGCTCTACCCCTCCCTCGCACACAATAAATCACGCTGAATTAGCTGGCATAGATATAGGCCTCCAACTTGGCCGCACCCACCTCCTTACAGACAGTGCGTACTCCCTCCGCCTCATACAAGGATACTTAAACTGCCCTTCCGCTTACAGACACAACACCTAGCGCAACACGCTCCACTCCATCACACTCACCCTTAAAACCCGCTGCGACGCAGGCATCCGTACACACCTCGGCAAAATTAAAGCACACAACCACTCCCTCGGTAACGACCTCGCAGACACCCTCGCCAACCAAGTCGCGGATGGTCACCCACCCGACACTACATACACCATAGGTTTAGAGGTCATGATAGGCCACTGGACATGGCCATACACCCTCATTCCACAAACCCTAGGGGGACCCATACCCTACAGATACACCAACCTCAAAGCTGACGCACACACCTACAGCACCAAACACACACACACACACACACCCCTCTCGCAAACAACCAAACACGGAGCCCTCCTCGCCCGCGCCGCGGAGGATGGCGCCGATTTCTCTTTCCACAAAAAACACTCAACCCTCACAAATATCCAGTTCACACACAAGCAAGAATTCATGTGGGGAGTCCACAACACCTGCCTTCTTACTCATAACCCCACCCTGCGCTGCCCACTATGTGGCCAATTCACTAGCAACGGCCACATGGCCGGTAACTGCCCCACCATGTCTGGCCTAAGACAGGACCGACACAACTGCGCGCTGCAACTCCTACTCTCCCTATTGGAGCGCCAAAACGGAGGCCGATGGGAAACCATCACTGCAGACTTCGGTAACAAACCCATCAAATCATTTGCCTCCCCCACTCATGCCCACACTCCGCTTGACTGTCACCCACCTCACCCTACCCACATGCCCACCCGCCTTGTTGTTGCTGACGAAGGTCTCTCGCCCGACTCCCTAACCTCGTGTCCCACCGTCCTCCCACCCGAGATCCTCCCCCCCGCGCTACGACCCCCCGCACACAGACCCGACTTCATTCGGCTCCTCGAACCTCGATTCGTTGGTCACACAAACGGTCGCCGACGTTACGCATCCATCAAAAAGATTCAGATAGGGGAATGGAAGTACTGCACGGACAATAACCTCTCCCAAACATCTCACCTCATACGTGCCAAATACACACCCCTTGCAAACGCCATCCTTGCAGCCACTTGCCAGGCACAGTGGTAGACATCCTTCCCATCGGCATGAGCCGCACAGGTACACCGCACTCCCCCACCATCACGAGTCTCACCTCCCTACTCACCGCCCGCAGCGACCCTCCTGGCAAACTCACCTCCAAAGCACGCCTCGACACGTCTCGCATCCTTGCACAACTCCACACGCATACGGTCCAATGGCTACATCATCTCCTACTCATGTACCGCATCAAGTCCCGCACGACCTCCCGCCGCGCCTCCGCACTTTGCCCCCTCGCACGACCCTAAATGCACGCAACCCTCGCCTCATCCTGCACAACTCCCCGGGGGGGAGTAAAACCCCCGAACATCCCTTGAGAGGTTGGATTCAGGTGGTTTACGGTCTAGCCCTGACTTGTAAGTTCCCTGTATGGCATAGTTGGGAGGGCCCAAAGACAGCAACCGGCGCATACGGCTTTTGGTGTAAAACCGGCGCATACGGTACATGTTGTAAACAATAACAATTTCAATTTCAATATGCATTTGTGTTAAAGGCTGTGCGTAAGGCCTCAGTGAGGTCCTCCCGGGTGGCCCATTTGTTTATCCGAGTCTCGGATGTGGTAGGGCTATCGACTTCGGAAGCAGTGCCGACGCGTGTGACGAGACGATAGAACTCTACCTCGAATGTGAGGTGGGCGAGTTCGGGTCGGAACAGACGGTATACATGGGTGATGCGGTCGAGGACTCGAGGGAGAGTGTGGTTATTGCCCTTCATGAGGGAAGGTGGAGGATAATTACGTTAACTAGAGGAGGGTGATGGTTAATATGTGTCATCAGCCCTACTCTAATGACACATAGTGATGGAGATGTGTCATGTTGGTTGCATAAGTATTGTTTGGTGTAAGGCGCCCGCCGGCGGCGCAACGATGACGGCCCCGGAGGGGATGCGCTCGCATGCCCGTCGGCACCTAAAAAAAATTGGAAATTGGAAATTAAACACAACATGTGCCGGCAAACTGGACCGACTGTCGTCTCTCGGACCTCTCTACCAAGCCATACATGACTTATTAGCGAGTTTAGCCCGGGTCTCTTCGACCAGGTACACCTATCGACACACCTATCTGCAATGTGTGTCGATGTTCCTCGGGAGTTAAAAAACTGTAAGCAACCTCAGTAATTGCCACAGTCCCCCCGCCTAAGCAGTAACATCGTAATAATTTTGTAATCAAGAAAAACAGATCTAAAAATAAATCCACTTGTCGAGAAATGCAAAACTAAACTGCTGCTCGACCTTCACGATGCTCGGCCCGCTCCCACCGAACCGGGGTGCCGACCGGCCTAGGCCGGTCGGCGTTCGGGAGGGACGACGGGCCAGCCTAATCTAGCTCCCGCGTGACTTCGGTCTTGCCGAAGAAAGGAGGGGAAAGGCTGGCAAAAAACCCCTCCTCGCGTGGTCGCTCGTCGATCCCGCCGCCCCATCCCGTAAGCCCCGCCAAGGTCGCCGCCGCATCCGCCGACGCGACGGTCCTCCTTGTCGAGGTCCCCCGTCACCTCGAGGGCAGGTGGGGGGGACCGAGACACATAGACATAGAAAAAATGGGCGCTCCTGCCTCCGCGCCTGAATTTCCCCGCTCATTTCCCCGGTTTTTTCTCTGTCTGGTACCCGGGTACCTGTCAGGTAGTCCGGCCTGCGTCCGTACCCTCCCCCCCTCTGATGCGCGTCCACCTAGCAGACTTTGTTGAAACAGGGGCCTCCGCGCTCACCCGGGCCCCCCCGCAAGGGTCTCGTATATCCGGTAGTGGGTATCGAGGAGGGGGGGGGGGTCAGGTCGCCGTAGCCGGGTCCGTCGGGCCGCGGGTGCACGGAAATTAGTCAAAACCCTCCGTACGGGGATTTCCGGCGGCGCCGACCCGGAGGGTCGTCGTCGCCAGATCTTGTCGCTCCTTCCGTCGCGACATGCCTCCTTGCCGCCCAAGCCTACCCCCCCCCCCTCGGGAGATGTATCTCGTCGGCGAGGCGGCTCGCTAGTGAGCGCCCTACCCTGGTGCTGCTCCCCAACTAGCTCGACGCCGGGTACGGACATTAGTTTAATTATCCAAAAAGCCCTCCGTACAGGGATTTCCGGCGGCGGCTGATCCTGAGGATCGCCGCCGCCTCACATAGCCGCTCCTCCGCCTGCGGCCTGCCACCGGCCTATGCCATGTCTTGCTTCCCCCCCCTGATAAGTGTCGACCGGCACAGGGCTGGTAGGCGGCTAGCGAGCGCCCTTTCCTGGCGCTGCTTCCCGGCTGGCCACCACCGGCTCCAACACCCACCCCCCGCCGTAGATCCGGCCGTACCCTCCTCGCAATCAGACGCTCCTGAAGTACAGGTCCCACCCCCTTGAGGAAGGGCTGTTCTTAGTAGTATCTATACGCGAAAAAACATATCGGACGGGCCGAGCGGGAGATCTCGGTGCCGGTATTGCACAGAAATTATTTTTTCAGAAGCCCTCTGTACAGGGCTTTCCCGACAGGTGCTGATCCCGCGGATCGAGCTGTCGGCCCTCTTTGCCCCCTACCGTGCCAGGCCTGGCACGGGTACGGGGTTTCCAGCGCCCACCACGGGGAGGTGAGGGGATGCCGGCGGGCCTGCGAGCGCACCCCCTCCGGGGCCGCCGCCGCTGCGCCGCCGGCGGGCGCCCGTCGGCACCTACCTCTACCTCCACGCGGCGAGCGTTGGTAGCCTTGTAGCCGTGCCAGGCTTTGCACGGTAGGGGGCTAAACGAGGTACCGGCAGCTGCGATCCGCGTGATCAAGAGCTGTCGGGAAGCCATGTACGGAGGGTTTTGGAAAACATAGTATCCGTACTCCAACGCTGATCTCCCGCTCGGCCAGTAAGAAATGTGTTTTCGCTACCGAATACTCTCAGGTACTCTCTCGATAAGGGGGCGGGAGTGGTGCGTGTGAAATCCTTTTGGCGAGAAGTGAACGGACGGATCAACGGTGGGACACGGGTGCTGGAGGTATCGGCGGACAGCCGGAAAGTAGTGCTAGGGAAGGGCGCTCGCTCGACGTCGACCATCGCTCATGAGGTCGAGCATACCCATCCAAGGGGGTGGAGCTCGGCACCAACAACGAGGAGGACAAGCGCGGCGAAAGGAGCGGCACGGTTTAGCGGCGCTGATATTAGATTGGTTGCCGCCGGAAAACTCATGTACGGAGGGTTTCGGTTAAAACTTCCGTACCCGGCATCTTTGAGGTCGGAGCCCCGATATGACTTTCCCACCCAACCTCTTCCCTCGTCGGTACTCTCCATCGACAGGAGTGCCTCATGCGGTGTGCTAAGATTATCGCGAAAGGACACCGCCCATGTAGGCGCCCTCCTACTAGCGCAAGCCACAAGGGGAGGGTACGGGCGGTATTGTTCGGATCAAGCGCAGCCGGAAACAATCGGCACTTGGCAGGTGACCGGGACAAGATAGACGCGGCATGAGGAGCGATAGACGACAACCACATGTGGGTATAGACGACAACCACATGTGGGTATGGCTTTCCCCCCCCCTGCCCCGAAAGGAGGGGGAGGCCTATGCTAGGAAGAGAGCTGCGACATGAGGAGCACCTACCATCTCGGACGAGGGTGTGCGTGGATCGAGTCGGGGCATTCGACGACCTGAGCGAGGGGAATTTTCGCATGCCCCCCCCCCCCCCCCCCCTTAGCTCCGGCACGACCGGAGTCGCATTGGAGCCTAGGTTAGGTAGGCATGACTCGATAAGCACATGCTGACCAACTAAGTTGATCAGCGCCCTCGAGCGGTGGGAGCGGCCCGCACATCGTGGAGATAGCGGGACAATGTCTTTCATTTTTCATCGTAGCGATAGACCATTGTCCGTCCCTGTATTGTATGTATATTACGTTGTTACTACCGACGGGGAGGGATGGACAAGGAGAATAGCCTCTGGCGTAAAACCCCATTCCTAAGACCTAGGTTGCAGTATTGGGTACGCCCAGAGACAACAACCGCCTTTAGAGGGTACCGGTGCGGGTTTACTTGCCAGTCCCATATCCCGGGGTGCAAGACAAAAAAACCGTCGATTTATCCGTGTCTGTTTTCAAAAAATTAAATCTCATGATTCCAAATTTCAATTTGATTTAGTGTAACAATCGATGTGATTGAAAGAGGATAGGGAATGTCCCATGTCATCTCCATCTACGGCATTAGATTTAAATAGGTATGGTTAGCTCCGGTCATGTCTCACATGCTCCATGTGGCCTCAGCTGTGACTCTCGCGTAACAATTATTCATAGTTAAACGAAGTATCTAGTATGCCTCGGGAAGTTGGATCAAAGCGTCTTCATTAAAGCATGTTGAATTAATTGTGTGTATGGTACGTACCGGGAGGTAGTTGTAGTATAGTACGGCAAAGATTGCCCTCGAGCTTAGCAATGGTGACGTAACCGCTAGTACGTTCTTCCGTGGAGCACTACGGTTCTTGAGTTAACGAGTAAATGTACAATATCAGGCAATGTATTGTTACAAGACAATGATGGTCACATGTGGGCCATCCGTCACGGTTTCGCTCTTCGAATAACGCGATCCAAGAAGCGAGTAGAGGGTTTGGTTGCAAGGCTACAGATTTGGGAGGAAATAAAAGAATAAAGAAGGGAATGCACAAGAATGCCATCATGGGATTTTAGGTCCTACCAAGCATCACGTGAGTGTTTGCAAATAGCATTTGTGTGCACCGACTAGGGTCAAAGGGTGAACGAAGATGTAACATGAAGTGGGGGCAAAAAAAGGATAATAATAGGTGTCGAGCATGCATGCGGGGATGTTGACAAGGATAATAGTAAAGGCATCAAAAATCAATACGACTCAAGACGACAAGTCTGCATGTAAAGAGACGTGATTACCCAACTTGGAAATTCGGACGGAAGCAGCTACTTGAGAGGTAAAGCCTATGAAGTAGCGAAGAGGGATGAAGTTGTATAATCACAATTGCCTCCGGCCGTAGATGCCGCAGTTAAAACGCCAGATAATATACACATTTATGATAATATGCGATGGTACCACTGATTTACAGAGATATGTTTGAGTGTGTCGAGTACTTTCATGTGACAATACGGTAGTTTGATGTGGCGTCTCAAGCGCAACATCGATATCCGTGCGGGCGCTTCCTTTGTTGTTGGCTTGTGTGCTCTCAAATGCTACAACTTTCGTCGCCCGCGCAACGGGTCGCAAGCGCCTTAACCTAGCTAGCCCATGGAAAGGGGCTGAGGCGCGATCTGAGAAATCCTCGGAAACAACTATGGTCATTTGGCGTCATTGAAATTGAAATTGAAATTGTTTACAACATGTACCGTATGCGCCGGTTTTTCACCAAAAGCCGGATGCGTCGGCTGCTGTCTCTGGGCCCTCCCAACTATGCCATACAGAGAACTTGCAAGTCAGGGCTAGACCGTTAACCACCTAAATCCAACCTCTCCAATGGGGGTCGGGGGTTTTACTCCCCCCCGGGGAGGTGTGCAAGAAGAGGCGAGGGCTGCGTGCATTTAGGGTCGTGCGAGGGGCAATGTGCGGAGGCGCGGCGGGAGGTCGTGCGGGACTTGATGCGGTATATGAGTAGGAGGTGATGCAGCCATTGGACAGTATGCGTGTGGAGTTGTGCAAGGATGCGAGACGTGTCGAGGCGTGCTTTGGAGACGAGTTTATCAGGAGGGTCGGTGCGGGCGGTGAGTAGGGAGGTGAGACTCGTGATGGTGGGGGAGTGCGGTGTACCTGTGCGGCTCATGACGATGGGAAGGATGTCAACCACTATGCCTGACCAGTGGCTGCGGATGGCGTTTGCAAGGGGTGTGTATTTGGCACGTATGAGGTGAGCTGTTTGGGAGAGGTTGTTGTCCGTGCAATACTTCCATTCCCCTATCTGAATCTTTTTGATGGATGCGTAACGTCGGCGACCGTTAGTGTGGCCAACGAACCGAGGTTCGAGGAGGCGGATGAAGTCGGGTTTGTGTGCGGGGGGTCGTAGCGCGGGGGGGAGGATCTCAGGTGGGAGGATGGCGGGACACGAGGTTAGGGAGTCGGGCGAGAGACCTTCGTTAGCATCAACAAGGCGGGTGGGCATGTGGGTAGGGTGGGGTGGGTGACACTCAAGCGGAGTGTGGGCAGGAGAGGGGGAAGCAAATGATTTCATGGGTTTGTTACCGAAGTCTGCGGTGATGGTTTCCCAGCGTCCTCCGTTGTGGCGCTCCAATAGGGAGAGTAGGAGTTGCAGCGCGTTGTTGTGTCGGTCATGTCTTAGGCCATACATGGTGGGGCAGTTACCGGCCATGTGGCCGTTGCTAGTGAATTGGCCACATAGGGGGCAGCGCAGGGTGGGGTTATGAGTGAGTAGGCGGGTGTTGTGGACTCCCCTCATGAATTCTTGTTTGTGTGTGAACCGGATATTTGTGAGGGTTGAGTGTTTTTGTGGTAAGAGAAATCGGCGCCGTCCTTCGCGGCGCGGGCGAGGAGGGCTCCGTGTTTGGTTGTTTGCGAGAGAGGTGTGTGTGTGTGTTTGGTGCTGTAGGTGTGTGCGTCAGCTTTGAGGTTGGTGTATCTGTAGGGTATGGGGTCTCCTAGGGTTTGTGGAATGAGGGTGTATGGCCAGGTCCAGTGGCCTATCGTGACCTCTGAACCTGTGGTGTATGTAGTGTCGGGTGGGTGACCATACGCGACTAGGTTGGCGAGGGTGTCTGCGAGGTCGTTACCTAGGGAGTGGTTGTGGGCTTTAATTTTGCCGAGGTGTGTACGGATGCCTGCGTCGCAGCGGGTTTTAAGGGTGTGTGTGATGGATAAGAGGGTGTCGCGGTGAATGTTGTGTCTGTAAGCGGAAGGGCAGTTTAAGTATCCTTGTATGAGGCGGAGGGAGCACGCACTGTCTGTGAGGAGGTGGGTGCGGCCAAGTTGGAGGCCAATATCTATGCCAGCTAATTCAGCGCGATTTATTGTGTGTGAGGGAGGGGTAGAGGTCACCATGATTTTGATTTTGGTGTCCGAGGCGGGGTGGGTAGCTGCTACTCCGAGGGGGGTCGAGCTTCCTTTTTTCGAGCCGTATGTGTAGACAAAGTCCTGCCAGTTCTAAGCAAGGGTACCGTTGGTTGGGGGGTATATTAGATGCACGCGTTCCGGGAGGGGGTACGTGAGAGGGTGAGTTGGGTTTGGGGGGAGGTGGTATATACCTGCTGAGTGGGGTGAGTAGGTGTCAAAGAGGTGTGGAGGTGGGGGGGTGATGATGGGGTTGGGGAGGTGAGTGTCGTAGATATATTCGAGAGTGTTGTGAAGTGCGGTCATGGCTGTGGGTGATGGGAGGCTGGAGAGTGCGAGGGGGTTGGCGACGAGGTATATGTCGACCATCCATCGTGTGCCGAATGGGGTAGGGGTGGGGTTGCCAGTGTGTTGGTCGGGGGGTAGGAAGGTGTTTGCGTCATTGGGGAGGGTGTGGCGTCATTGAGGTAGGTGTTCGAGATATGTCATGTGTTTATGTTTTCATGGCACGATATTGTAGTATTCTATCTATGGTATTGTCGAACTAAAAATTTTCGCCAAGTACGTATATTGGCAAATAAAGTGGCCATGCTAGAATTATTTCCCTGTTACCCATCCTCAATTCCCTTTCCGACTTTTCACGGGTAGCTTTCTTTGGTTGTCACGTGCATAACCAAAGCACATTGTCGATAAAGCAAGACATCACAATGCCTAGAGCCTCGTGGGAGTGTCCTAGAAGGAGATGCTCCGAACTCGGTCTGCCGATATGGATCATAGCATCACTTCACTTCGCACCAACAATGTGACATCACGTATTGTCACATCCCATCCCATCGAATCATACTTGCATCACATTCCGTTCTTGCGTCTTACCCATCCCATCCCGTCCCACACCACATCACAAAACATGCCATCACGCCACGTCACAACACAGCAGGCACCACATGCCATAGCGTAACATAACATTCCATCACATCGTCGAGCTCCATATTAATTTAAGACGCCACGCGCAGAAGTTAGAGATGATTTGCACACTCACACTCCGATATAAATCGATACTACTAAGAGTAGTTGCGAGTATGTCAACATGGCTAAAGCCGTCGTTCCATGTACGCAAGGACACGTATTGAGCACATGCTCACAACCCAAGCCAGAACCCATGCCGACGTGACACTGCCTTTGATACGCTACAAACAACGTATGTATGGTTCCCTCAATGTATCCCAACTCCACACCCACACTGTTCAATGCCTGCACCCGGACCACAAAATCTAGAAAGCCAAATCCATCGCGACCCACAGACACACATCGCGCCACACCCTACAGTCCGCCCACAACTCAACTCCCCTTTTCCACCCCACTGGTCAACAATTCCGTGAGGGGAGTAAATCCCCTCACACGCATTCGGAATGAATGAAGAAGGAGACCCCTATGCAGGTCCCCGTGAACTACCAAGACCCAAATGGTATTGCGGGGGAGCACGGAGACAGCAGTAGATACCTGGTAAATAATGCAGATCATTTCCAAAGTACTTTAATGCGCCCATTCATGCCGAAATGCCTTCCCGTTACAAATCCATCTCATCCTTGGAAGTGATGATACGTAATGGTGACCATTCACTACGGCAATACAAACAATCCGCGGAGCACTTCCATAAGCGTAACTGCCAATCAGTTGCCGATCGGCTTTTCATTCCCGAGACAACTATCAACAATCTATGTTACACATCACACGCACACGCAAAGTTAAAGCCTGGTTACAGCGGCACCAGTGAACCGTCGGCTGACGAGGATGAGATTTACTGGGCGCCGTGTCTATGTCGACTAGTTCACCGTCGATGTGGTTACTACTCCATCGGCATTCGGCTGAGATGCAAAGGGCCGTGAATGGAGGCAATGATCAGACCGCCCCCGCTGTTTCTTGTCTCCATTTTCGATTCATCAAAACTTTCGGGGTCTTTTCCTATCCGAGGATGGTAAAGATGCTCTTCGATGAACCTCTCCTGCACGTCGGCAACCAATCGACACGCGTGTAAAAAAGCAAACAGCGCACACAAACATACAACAGCGCCTCGCGAGTCAGTTGTGTACTATCCAAGCTTAATACTGCCATGCCAATAATTGGCACTGTGCGTTGTGCGTGTTTCTTATTGTGTATATGCCCAATGCATGTATCTGCATGTGCATCGCTTCGCATGTGTGTGCGTCGCGCGTTCCTGCTTGCCTCCACACACACACACTCTCTCTCTCTCTCTCTCTCTCTCTTCAAGGGCAAGTATAAATGCATGCATACAGAAACAATTCGTTAACGTGGAAATCCTTTCATCTGTGCTTATTTCACAGTTGCGGCAGTCGTCTACAGTTCCAGTTATTTTACAGTGCAACAGCCGCACCTCAGCAATCGTTTGGAACTGCGGCTGGTCTTTGGTTTCGGGCTGATAGAGTAGCAGTGCGCCCGACGCCACCGCGCTCCCTCCCATCACAGCGTAGCTGAGAAGAGGATACGGCGTGAAGCGGGCTGCGCGTGTTGACAACAAGGGTCAGCGCCCTGAGGCTCGCAGTACGCGAACGTGGCGCATAGGCTGTCTGAATGTTGGGTGTGGCACGCTGGGAGGAGGGGAGCTTACCAGCATATAGCAGGTACGGTACGGTGATGATGGCATGGCCTGCTGAAACGGAGCAGAGGCCCACACAAGCTCGGCGCACACTGGTCGGAAATAGCTCTGCCGGCAAAACAAGCTGTCAGATAATATCAAAGCAAAAGTGCAATTGAAACGATGTCTGACAGAAGAGGGACAGGCAACCAGACATTCATGCGAACAGACAGACACGCATATAGACATACAGACATGTGTAAATAGCGATAGAGACAGACAGATAGGAAGACAGAACAACGGAGGTACACACAGACAGATAAACAGATGAGACACGCTGACACACGGATGCACAAATTCATACAGGCGGAGGCAGCACTCACCCGCGGTGTACACATGTAAAATGGAGGAGGCAGCAGCGGCCCCCATTTTGGCAAGTACGGCCAATGCAGTCTGCACCACTGAGGGCGTTGGGAGTGCTGTGGCTAGCGAGAACATCCCACCTGTGGGCATTGGGCAGCGGCAGAGCGACTGAGCATACGTATAGCACATCAACACACACACACACACACACACACACACACACACACACAAAAACACACACACACACACACACACACACACACACACAAACAAATAGAAACATACATACATACATATATTTGCAAATACACCATTGATACGTACATACACACAATACAGCCCACGCTCTTACACACACACTGACAATTTTAAACAGAAACAGATTATATGAACACATATACAAACATAAATAAACACACACATGACTACAAACACAGGACCAAGATCGACAAACGCGAACAAATACTGGCACGCAGCCAGAGCACAGAAACAAGCTGAACAAAAACATACACATGCGCCTACAACGACATACAAGCATTCATAAAAACTCAAATAGTGCATACCAACATAATGCATAACACAGACACACAACTCGAAATATGAAAATAATCACACACACAAACACACACACACACACACACACACACAAACACACGTGACCATAAACACACACACACACACACACACACACACACATACACAGCCGCTAATCCCCACCTGCGATGAAGACGTAGGCGATGGTGTTCCGTCTCCCAAACCTTCTCAACGCTATCGCGGCTCCGAAGAACGAAGGGATCTCAAAGACGGCCATCAGCGCATTGTTGAGGTATATGTTGCCCGACAAGTCAGGCGTCTGTCCTCACAACACACCGTGGCACCGCTTGTCAACAGACAGAAGCGACAGCGAGGGCGCTCTCTTGTGTGTGCGGGGAGGCAGCGAGAGTCAGAAAGGGGGAAGGCAGCAGCGCACCGCCCAGATGCTGCCGTAGTACATCAATGCGATAACGAAGCTGGCGGTGAGCTGGGAGAGGAGGCGGAGGCAGTGCGACCTGCTCCTCAGCACAGTCCACAGCGTTTCCGCTGCGTCCTTCTCAGCCACCTCTGACTTGGGCTTGCTAGCATGGATGGAGGCCTGTCACGTGGCAGATGCACAGGGGCACCTCAGTCTCGCACCCAAAATGTCCATCTATAACACAAAAAGGAGTCGTGGCATCGCCAACAACGCGCACCTTTGGCATCTCTGTTTCATTGCTGTTGGCTATCTTTCTGAGCACCGAGAGCGCTTCGTCCCTGTGGTTGGTAGCCATCAGCCAGGGGGGGGACTCCGGCAGGAGGGGCACCCACTGCAGAGCGCGCCATCACCAAAATGCAGAACTCAACCATCCAATCTCCGCACATGGTGTTTTTGAAAACAAACTAATTCCGAAACCCTAAACCCTAATAAGCCTAAAAGCGTCAACTTTGACCGCAATCTTGATAGCAAAAAATCCAATGTGTACGCAGATTTACTTTTTCATAGCGGCTTATATTGACGTCTCGAAGCTCAAACCTAAAGTCGACACCCTCACCCCCTGGTCCTGAACTGAACCCCTGTGCCCAGAGCATCAATTCCGTGAGGGGGGGGACAGGGGGCGAGTCGTGCGGATCTTGTGTCGGTGCCGACGAACGATGGGGGGAGTGTTGGGGCAGTCCATGGCTGTGCACGGCAGCAGGGCATACCAGGAGGCACAGCAAGACGAGGCCGCCGAAAAGAAAGTAGAGGTTGCGCCAGTCGGGAATCGCGTAAGCCGCAGTCGCCGTGATGAGAAGCCCCAAGGACCAGGTCATCTGGGAGGACACATTCTAGCGAACACAGGGACGCGTCAGGACGGAGGTGGGCGTGCTCACTGCCTCACCTCATCGGGCGCAGCTTCATCGAGGACGAACAGTCACAGTGGAGAGAAAGTACTCCTGTATTTCGAAACGGCACCACTAACTATAGCGTAACGCAACGAAAAGCGAGACGGGGAGGAAAATTGCGTGCTGACCAGGAATGTTTCCCACGAGGGTCCGACGTACTCCAGGCTGAGGAGGAACGCGCCGGCGGTGGTGCCCGCGCAGCCGATACCCGAGAGCGTGCGTAGGCCGAGGTAGGTCCAGTAGCCCTGCGCCGCCCCGGTCCCGACCCCAAAGACACCCGCCACCAAACAGGTTGTGATAACGGAAGCCTTCCGACCTGCACGGGAGAGACGAGACCAGCGGCCTCAGCGTAACGGGAACGAAGTCACCGGAAGGTAGGGGAAGAAGGGACGGAATCACTGGGAGCTCGCACTCACCCATCGAGTGTGACATCGCGTCGAAGAGGAAACCACCGACGACGAACGCGGTCAAAAAGGCCGAGTCCGCCAAGAATTGCAACCACCGCTCGTTGCACGTCAAGTCGAACTCGGAAACCACGGACCGCTGCCTGCGGTGCCACGTGCGAGTGCGCTGCTAGTCAAATATAGGATATTACGATAGTGCGCCCTCCCCACCAACCCCCCATCATGGATTTGGACGAGAGCCGGTGGAGTATAAGCGAGGCAGTAGGAGTACATACGGTTCTGTCCAGATTGTGGCGTTAGCCGGGAGGGCACAGAAACTGGGGTGCAAGTCCCCCGCGTCACCGCTCCCTTCCAGAAGCTCCTCGCAGTTATCGTGCGCCGGGCCGGGGGCACAGGCGAAGTGCCGTAGCGCCACAGGGTTCAGGTTGGTGAACACCATCAGGACAGTGAGGCAGGCGACGGGAACCCGCGACAGCTGCGCCTTCATTTATACGACAGCCGGAACACAAAGCGACACACGTCAGCGCTTCAGCCCCTATGCACTGCGAAGCCCGTGACGAAGCTTTTCGCCCCTCGGGGCTTGGAAGAATGGAAGGTAACGCGGCTGGGAATTCAAAAGGGGTGCGGGTTACTTACCAGGAAGAACAGAAGCTGCTGCCCTCGCCCGAATTCTCCGATACTCTCCTCCATCGCCTCATCGATTGTCAGCTTTCGTCTTTTTGGCAGTTTTCCAAAGCCGGCCGACGCAATCCGCACCTTTCGATCCCCCGCGTCCGAACTCTGGTCGCCATCGGTAGAGATGCCACTGCCGGGCGTAGTCATTGCGCCACCACCCGCTGTGATTTTTTGGCTTTGCCTGTCGGATTGGGTGTCTGCTGTGTCTTCGCCAACTGTCGCACCTGATGACAAAGAACAAATTAAACGTCAGACAATGTTCCGTTTCCAGTTTTCCATTTAACACACATGAGCAGCGACGGAAAAAGCCACTGCTAATTCCAAGACGCATCCGATAGTATCGGAAATTCGTGGATTGATTATGTCTGTGCTAGCGTTTACCCCTAGTCTGTCGCCTCCACTCCTCGATCCCGTCAGCCGCCTGTCCCTCCGCCGTGACGGGAGCCGGCTCGGTTGTCGAGTGCGGGACCTGTCGCACCTCCCCCCTTGCGTGCCGCCTGTCGGTCCGCCGCCAGAACGTTCTTTCGACAGGCGAACCCGAACCTGGCGCCGAGCTAGACGCATCGCTCTCCAGAACTTCTCCCCCTGTTGACGAACCTGTCTCATGTTCGCTTTCCCGTGGGGCTGAGCCGCTCTGCGCGCGCACTCGAGCCTGACCAATCTTATGTGTCTTCCACAGCGACGGCATTGTGCGGGAGACAACTTAACGAGCACTGCAACACCACGGCACGGCGGATTGCACGCGCTGTGCTGAAGGTTTAGGGACGACAGATGCAGGGAAGCAGCGGACAAGTCACGCGTCCCCAGGCACCGACCCTCGCCGCAGGTGCGCGGGCTTCGCTGGTGCTTGTCGATCGCGCCGATATAACCCGACCGCCGATATAGATTTGAAGCCCGCGACGACCTGGACCGTCACCAAACACATAATAAATGGACGGCGACGCCACATGGGCCGCCTCGTCGCTGAAGTACCCGTACTTACTACCCAAACTTATTAATGTACTACTACCTATACTACACGTACTGCTTGCATATTGCTGCGCTGCTGCTACTTCTATTATTGTACTACTACCTGTACTGGAGGTTATATTACTAATTTACCACTACTTAGTAGTCTTATAGTACGGGTACATCACAGATCCTCAGCGATGACAAATAGTATATTGTTTTCAGGGCATGATTATTGGCGTTTTTTCACTACTTGTCTTGTAATTCATTTTTTTCAATATTTAAACAAGAAACACGTTTTCTTTTAGAGAAGATATTTCATTTTGCAACTGTTGCTGCTGATGGAAGTACATGTCGGGGGGGAGGGAAGGACTCGAAAAGAGGGTCCGAGAGAATGAAAGCAAATAATGTACCGGGAGGGTTGTGCATGCTTTCCTGCCCCTCTTTTCTTGGTGGGTTTTGTTAGCACTAGCATCCCGTTGCATAGTGCTTATGTACAAGGTAGCTATTTATCATTCTAGTACTTAGTGTTATGCTATTAGCGGTACTCTATTCCCTATTTGTGGCGGTCGGCCGGCCCTTGCCGGTGCCTTCGCCGGCCGCCATCTCTCTCTTCCCACTTCTCTAGTCACCACAGCCGGCCCCCTTGTGGGGCCGGTACAACCTCCGTGTAACTATCCGTTCCCAACTCTAACATGAATTGGGCCCTCCACCAAGTTATACACTAGAGAAGAGCGTGTGTAAAGCGCTCGGCGCCACGCTAGTCCTACCTACTCACACGTAAAAAAGAGTAGAGCGTGTGTAAAGCGCTCGGCGCCACGCTAGTAATTCATCGTCCCACCGACCCCACGCTTCGCCTTCGAGCTGGTTGTCCGCGACTGTCCTACCATCTCCCACGTAAAAAGGAGAAGAGCGTGTGTAAAGCGCCCGGCGCCACGTTCGCCCCACCCAACTTTCAGTCTCACCTTGCCTTTCAGTACTTTAATTAGTACTTTTTTTTTCCCGAGGCAACGCCGCAACGCTCACCTAACTTAGCGAGGAGCTTAACTTTCCCACGGCGAAAGGAGGGAGTCAACACGAGCACCCGTCTATGTTTTTGCGTGCCTACACGCCACAAACGACCTTGTTGGTTGTGCTTCCTCCTCGCCGGTCGCTCTCATGCGTCGGCTAATTCGCCCGTGGACAGTTTTTCCCGCTCCATGTCAGAATAGTACATTACGCAGTACATTTGGAACCGCTTCATATCGGCAACTCGCCGGTAGCGGCACGTTCTTGTGAGCGCATGTCGCTACACCTACCCGGCTTGAGACACACGCTACAAGCACTACACCTTCGACCAATATGGCACCTTCCTCAACGCAAGCTAGGACGACGTCAAGACCTCGGCTACCTTGAGGGGGGGTGTTAGCACTAGCATCCCGTTGCATAGTGCTTATGTACAAGGTAGCTATTTATCATTCTAGTACTTAGTGTTATGCTATTAGCGGTACTCTATTCCCTATTTGTGGCGGTCGGCCGGCCCTTGCCGGTGCCTTCGCCGGCCGCCATCTCTCTCTTCCCACTTCTCTAGTCACCAAAGCCGGCCCCCTTGTGGGGCCGGTACAACCTCCGTGTAACTTTCCGTTCCCAACTCTAACAGGTTCCACTGCGCTTTCTGCTTTTTAATTAAAATGTTTTTTTGAATTAAATGCAGGCATCGCGAATTATGTAATACAACCAATTAATTAAGATAACTATTGAAAAAGCGCGACATAAACATTACTTACTCCCCGCGATGACGCGTCGTCGAGGGACCATGGAAGCTTCAACAAATGGCGCCTCACAACATGCGAGGGGTTGGGCGAATGAAGGGGCTTGCGTTCCGTGCGCGGGTGATAAAAGCTCCTATTATTATAGGATTGTATGCCCGTACACGTCCCGTACATGCGCGTTCGCTGGGGGAGTCTTGGTCCCACGCTCATCCGTAGCATACACGTACTCGCGCGCGACCGCCGCGCGCGTAAGATGTATCCGCGAAGATTGACACAAAGCGCCCAAGAGCCGGCCCGTGCATAGCGATACATAAATAGTGTACGATTACACTAAGGATACCGACTTTTGAGCCGGTACTTGGCAGCGCGCCAGGTTGCCAACGGGATGCTCCGATAATACCTATAGTATCAAATCAATTCGTTTCGACCTTGCAATTAGGTTTAATCATAAACTAAGAAAAATGCAACATCATTGGTGAAATAATAAATGAGCACATTACCAGAATGGGGGATGGGCTGCCTAATGTAAAAGGGGGTTCCGTAGCATTGCCATCCTTTATACGGCAGGAGGGCTGAGAGAGCATCCGGCAATGCGATAATGCGATCCGAATTATGAAAAGTTGTCGGGAAGCCCCGGTACGGAGGATTTTTAAAGGCAATGCTTGTTCACCAGCGCGAGGATCTACTCCCGCTCGGCCCGTCCAATATTACCTTTTAAGACCAAATGCTCCTCGAATACTGTCATGTTCAAGAATTGGGACCGGCATCTCAGAAGTTTTGGCGACACGGAGGGGACGGACGGATCTGCGGCGGAATGCGGGCGTTGCAGCTTCCGGCGGACAGCCGGGAATCAGCGCCAAGGAAGGGCGCTCGATGGACGACGAGTCGCCATGTGGCTGTCGAACCTCCCCTAGGGCCAAGGCATGACGCGAAGCATGCCTGAAGAGAGCCGCAGCCGGAGGAGCGGCACGGTCTAGCTGCCGCGGTCCTCAAGATCGGCCGCCGCCGAAAAAAACCGGTACACAGGGTTTCGGTCATAATTTCCGTACCCAAAATCTTTAGAAGACGGCGACTCGATCCATGTGTTCCACCAACCCCTCCCCTAGTCGTTACCAAACCATCGATAGGAGTGCCTCAAGAGGTGTGCTTAGGGCTATCGCGATGGCATACTACTCGTACATGCGGCCCCCTTGTAGCGTAAACCGTCGGGGGAGGGTACGGATGTACAAGCGGACTTTGCGCGATCAAACATGTGTTAGAAACAAATAACTGTGGCAGTTTGCCTCTCAAAGGTGAATGTTAGCGCAAATAGGTTCTTGCTTGCTTTTGTTGTCACTGCAAGTGTACGTGCATATGGAGAGATATGGAAGATATGTGATTATTTTAATGAGTTAACATTGGAATGCAACTACTAAAAAGAGAAATGTTTAATTGTGTTCGTCACCTCCCTCCATTGCATGCTTGAATACGTCTAGCCTATATAGCTCTCGCGTGGTCCTCGTGGCGGGCGCGAGGGCTCTCGTAACGGGCCGGACAAACTAGCAACGCGGCTTGTTTGTCTCGGGAAATTGGATCAACGCGTCGTGTACCAAGTTAAATTGATTGTACGTGTTGTACGTACCGGGAGGTAGTGGTAGAACAACATTGTACAGTATCCTCGAGCTAAATTGGAGTGGCGACGTTATAGCCGCAGTACGTCCTTCCGATGGAAAAGCACGGATCAAATTAGTAACGAGTACATGCACAATAATAATTAGTAATGTCATGTAATGTATTGCTACATGACAATACGGGTCACACTCGTACCCTCCCCCTCTTGACATATTAATGAGGCCAACCATGAGGCCAACCTCCGTGGTAATCTTGGCTCCCTTACTTAAGCAGTCAACGAGACTCATGAATTCGCGTTGGATGAGCGTGCATGAAGTCAATGTGCGCATGAGTATGGGCAAACGCGTGCCATTGGGGCGTCTCTTGAGATTCTTGTAACGCCTTAGTATGGTGTACTTTGGTCAACCGGTGCCAAACAAGTGGAATGTCGTCATTGGTCAAGTGCATCATAAACAACAAATATTTCCCACGTCCTTCAATCAATGATTTGGTGCACACAACAAAGATGTGGTAGACATCGAATTCCGTATCGTCGTTGTCCGGCGTCGTAACCGGGACAGCAAGGCGAAGTGAAGCGGTAGAGGAGAGTCTTAGATTGTTCACGTAAAGCACCGGATGTAAGCGAACTACTGTTGGTAATTTCAGTGTATAATTGTGTTTCCGATTTTGCTCTTTGACAGTAAAATGTCCAAGCTATCGATCATGCACGAAGGTGCCATTTAGGTTGCCCTCGCAAGAAAATATTAATAGTAGCAATTGTCACCTTGTCTCATCGAACTAAGTACAGGGTTATCCTCGTCTCCAAAGCACGCCTCGACACGCCTCGCATCCTTGCGCAACTCCATACGCATACTGTCCAATGGCTGCATCACCTCCTCCTCATATACCGCATCAAATCCCGCACGACCTCCCGCCGCGCCTCCGCACATGGCCCCTTCGCACGCCCCTGAATGCACACCACCATCACCCCGCATCAGACTCTCCCCGGGGGGGAGTAAAACCCCCGTACACCCTTGGAGAGGTTGGACATAGGAGGTTCACGGTCTAGCCCTGACTTGTAAGATCCATGTATGGCATAGTTGGGAGGGCCCAGAGACAACAGCCGGCGCATACGGCTTTTTGGTGAAAAACCGGCGCATACGGTACATGTTGTAAACAATTTCAATTTCAATTTCAATACAGGGTTATCCACGGTGTTATACTAGCTTGCATCTCATCGTTGTGTAACTTTTACGTCGAACGTACCATAGCGTATATTTAATGTAACAATCGTAATCATTATGTAGGGTCTTGCGAAACATTATTTGAAGGACGCATGGTGAGCAACATGTCTAGAGACTCCTTAAGAGAAAGTCCAAAGTTAGCCTCGAGGGGAGTGTGCTCAATTCCGAGCGCACGAGTGGAGTTGTAGGCAAATTCCACTTGAGGTACAAGGCTGTCCGATATGGTATATTGTAGTAGGAGGAACCACGCATGCATTGTTGACATGCGCTATTGACGCGCTCCGTTAGGCCGTCCGTCTCAGGGTGTCGACGGGAAGACATGTTGAGCTGCGGTCCCATGCGTCTCCAAAGTGTCTGCAAGAAGCCATTGGCGAATTTCGGGTCGCGATAACTGACGAGCACGCGAGGCAGTCCATGTAATATGTGAACTCCATGTAGAAATGAATTCGCAGTTTCCTTTGACATTACGCTCTTTGTACACGACAGAAAGTGGCCCATTCGAGTAAAATGATCGACCACAATCACCACACAGTCAAAGCCGTTGCTTAATGGCAAGTGTGTTAAGAAGTTAGGTCCCACAATCTGCCACGTCATGGGTGGAACATGCAAAGGGTAAAGAGTCGCAGCCACCTGAGGTTGGATCATAGCTCGCCAACACACGACGCAACGCCCACAAAAATATCTTTCAGATCTTGCAAAATGCTTTTCCACCGAAATCTGTCGAGCTTTTTTGCCAGAGTGCATCCAACTCCTATGTGACGAGGTGAGTGACTGTCGTGCAGTTCATATCAGTCGGAGCTCATACTTTCGCGGGACGCAGAGGCGATCGAGAAGCCAAGACTACCCATCCATGGCTTTAATCCGATTGTATCTCGTCCACTCATCCTCGTCCCCATAGTTTTGGGAGTGCCCCTCGCGAGTGAGATCATCGAGCTCGTGGCTTAATCGTAACGCATTAATTGCCAATAAATTTTATTGCGCGTTTTCTAACAACGACTGGGATTTCCGTCGTAAGTCGTTCTTTGACGGAACCTCGCCATCCCAAAATAATGGAATTGTGGCCAAAAGTAAGAAATTTGGTCTCCGACTGAGCGGATCTCTTTCGTTCATGGCTCCCTTGAGGTACGCAAGTATCATCGTGACCGCAAGCAGCTACAAGTCGCGCAGATAACGAGCTTGCCGCTTGTTCACATTGTTGTTTTGTTGCCTAAGCAAATGTTGGAGTGTGTCGTGGTTTGTCACGAAATTGTTTTTGAGCAACCTTCAAGGTAACACATCCAATGCTTAGCTGCTACACATACGGCCAACACTCCAAATCGTAAGCAGAGTAAGTGTTGCCACGCTTAGATGGATTTAGCTTACGCGCCCATTAAGAAATTGGTTGAACTCCTCCCCCTTGGTCATGCAGGAAGACTATTACAATCCCCATTGTCGAAACATATGTAGTCACGGTGAACATCACATCCGAGCTGACCTCCGGAAGGATCTTGCATGGCGCAGAAATGAGCCGTAACTCGAGAGTCTCGAAGGCCTCCAAACATGCATGTGTCAGCGTAACCTTTCGTGCCTTTTACTTCAGCAATAAATCCGTCAATGGAGCCGTATGGTCGTTTTAGTCATGGATGAACTTGCCGTAGAAGTTATAGAGATGTACAAAGCTGTGAATTTCCTTATGCGTCGTAGGCACATGCCAGTCTTTAATAACGGCGCTGACTTTCTTGTTCGAGACTCAAAACTTGCCGTTCGACACAGTGTAGCCCAAGCGCTCAATCTGCTGAAAACCGAAATAGCGTTTCTTAAGACTCAATTTCAAGCCATCCTCCTGAAAATGTTAAAGCCGTATGATCGTTTTAGTTATGGATGAACTTGCCGTAGAAGTTATAGAGATGTACAAAGCTGTGAATCTCCTTATGCGTTGTAGGCACATGCCAGTCTTTCACGGCATTGACTTTCTTGTTCGAGACTGAAAACTTGCCGTTCGACACAGTGTAGCCCAAGCGCTCAATCTGCTGAAAACCGAAATAGCGTTTCTTAAGACTCAACTTCAAGCCATCCTCCTGAAAATCTTGAAGCACAAGACGCAAATGCTCGAGGTGCTCATATAAAGCTCGACTGTAGACACATACGTCGTCGAGGTAGACATTGACGACCTTGTGTAAAAAGTCACGCATGATGTCATTCACCATCCGTTAAAACGGAGCATGAGCATTGCTCAATCCGAAAGGCATGGCGACCCACTCCATTAGACCATCATGTGTCTAAAGCGTTGTCTTACGAACGTCCCCTCCACGAACTCGAACTTGCCAAAAGCCATACGTTTAGTCGAGATGGGTGTAGCAAAAATTCGCGTCTTTCAGCTCATCGAGGGTATCGTCCACACATGGAAATGGGTAAGCATTTTTACGCGTAACCTCGTAAAGGCCACGGTAGTCAATGCACAATCGAAGCGAGCCATCAGCTTTCCGCACAAATTTTTTTGGCGAGCCGAACTCACTATGACTCGGTGGGGTTAAGCAAGCCTCCATTTCGTCTTTTGAGCTGTCGACTAAGCTCATCGCGCTCCGCATGTGACAATAAGTTAAGGCGCAGACGTTTCATCGTCCCACATGTTTCAATGAGATGATCACACTGTCGGCTTACATACGGCGAGTCCACATGCTTCAGTAACTCATGGAAGTGGTCGTAGACCAGAGTCCGGAAGTTGTTACGTTGTTTTGTAACAAGCTCCTCTCATGTGTGAAACTCTGTCGGTTGTTCCGCAGCTAGCGTGATATTAATCATGGACGACGTTCCTCACTTCCTCAGTCTGAGTCTCAACTGCATTTCCGTCCATCACGGTGAAGATACGCGTCGTGCCGAACTGTAAAGACGCTTGATCGTCAGTTAACCATGGTAAGCCGAGCACCAAGTCAACAATACGTAAATCACGTAAGACGTAAAAAGTCCGTTGAAACTCTTGTCGAGCCAGTTTTAATGAAGTATCGCAATGTGTCGAAGACGTCACACGCTGCCCGTTGGCAAGTCGAAATGGGGTCTTGACCTTGGACTTGCGTGCATGAAGCGGAAAGCGTCGATCAAGTCCTCTAATAAGAAGTTAAGCGTCACAAAACATAAACAAAACTGATTCTGAAACTAGTTGTCCACCATCAGGATTTTTCACGTTCAACTCGGTTTGAGTTGGCTGGCGAGCTTCGGTGAGGCATGTCAACATGGCGGACGAAGCTTTCGCGGAAAAGTGTCGAAACATAGCGACGCACTCAATAGGATCTTTTGCTTGTACATGTACCGAACTAACAATGAGGGATGATCATGAAGAGTAGGAGTTGTTGACGGCGCCGAGTCGTGAGCTTCGCAATCATAGTCGACCAACCACGACTGAAATGGCCATGGAGCGGGCGCCACGAATCCACGATCTCATGCTTGGCGGGGTAGGCCATTGACTAGCGAGCAAGCAATTGAATCCTCGCAAGAAACTTCGTGTACAACGTCAATTGTCGAGTAATTTCATTGAACTTAGCCCATTTCCGTAGATCAAATACAGCCATTGTGGACGTCGGAGATGTACGCCTAAAGCTTTCGAAATGGCGTGCAATCTCGTCAGCTACCTCCCATTGCGGAATTATGAATACCCTCTTTTCACTCAAGTTTCTCCCCAAGACATAGTCACTCGACGAACATTGAGTTAAGTCACCATGCGAGTTAAGACCCTCGTCGCGTGCTTAATCCTCCAACGTGAAGTCAAAACGTGCGTGCAGAGGTTCGAAACAGAGTGAACCAAGTTCCAATCAATCGAACGTCTATTCGTTACACGTCTACGCCCATATCCCCGTTCACGACTTCATGCGACACAGATCCCATGTGTCGAAATTGGAGTCGATGGAGGTGTCGAGCTTGCACCTTGCGCCTCTGTCGCTAATAGTGTTTCAGGTCGGCAAGAAGATCTAGGCATCCGCTCCAGCTCATCCGAAGAGCAACCATGCCACCATCACTTATGTTTAGCGGGCGTCTCGCCACACATCTCATTGACGTTACCCTTGATTAACATCCACACATGGCCACAGTTTGTAGCCGTAAAACGAGGGTCAAAGAAGAGTTGCATTGGAAGCCAAGTTTGTTGGTGAATGTTTGTTTACGTTGTTAGGGGGGCGCATGTACGAGCGGCGTGCCGTTGCGATAACCCTAGGCACATTGCCTAAGGCAGCCTGTCGATAATTGGGTACCGACTAGGGGAGGGGTTTAAGGAGCACGCGAATCGAGTCACTGCTCCGCAACGATGTTGTGTACGGAAATATATGTTCAAAAACCCTCCACACCGGGTTTTCCCGGCAACGGACGATCATGCGGACCTCCGCCGCTAGACCGTTTCGCTCCTCCGGCTGCGACTCTCCACCGGCATGCGTAGCTTCTCGCCTCGCCCCTAGGGGAGACCCGAGTCTCACAAGTCGGTTGCAAGCGAACGTCATGCCTTGGCGCCGCTCTCCGGCTACCCGCCGCCGACTCCAACGCCCGCCGCCAACTCAGTTCCGTCCGTACCCTCGTCGCCGCAAAACAACTCCTCAAATACACGCCCCGCCCGTAGGCATGTGAGTATTCGAAGAGTATCAAGCCTTGAAAAGAAATATCGGACTAGCCGAGCGGGAGATCTTGATGTTGGTGTGCAAAGAATATTTCTAGCCCTCCGTACCGAGGCTTCCCGACAACTGCGGATCACGCGGATCGCACAATCGGCCCTCTAAACCCCAATACCGTGCCAAGCCTGGCACGGCTAAGGGTTTTTTAGCGCCCACCACGAGGAGGTGAGGGGATGCCGACGGGCATGGGAACGCATTCCCCTCCGGGGCCGCCTCCGATGCGCCGCCGGCGGGCGTCGACGTAACCGCAATGCGTCCTTCCGATGGACAATCACGAATCGAATAAGTAACGAGTACATTTACACTGTCATGAAATGTACAATTACATGAAAATACTCGTCACACAACGGACCGGGGACATGGGAAAAATTGACGCGGCGGCAAGATCGCTAGCCGGAAATTGTATGTAGCTAAGGCCTTTCTTTCCTTCCCTGTCCCCGAAGGGGGAGGTGAGCCTAAGCTACTAGGAGGACGGTTGCGAATGGAGGAGCATCATAAGTATCGGACGAGGGTGCGCGCGGATCGAGTCGGAGCCGTCGACGACCTCAGCGAGGGGACTTTTCGCCTACCTTCCCCTGCCCCCCCTCCCCCCCCCCCCAAGCTCCAACACATCACGAGTCGCACAATAGTACATGTTTAGTAGGCCCGACTTGACAAGCACAACATGCTGACAAGCTAGCATGATAAACGCCCTCACGCTGTGGGAGTGGGCCGCGTATCAAGATAGTTATTTTTCATGTATACAATTATAGCGAGATGCTATCATGTATGCTTTATATTGCGTTGCTACCCGTGGTGCCAACGGAGAGGTTGGATGAATTGGTGAATCACGGCGCGTAAACCTAAAACCTCAGAGACCCAGATGGTTGAACGGGATCGCCCAGAGACGGAAGCCGTTACCTCGGTATTGTTGTAAGTCATTTTCATGTAAAGGGTTCACCCACGCCATGTAACAACGATGAAAAATCTCGATTGTGAAAAGGGTAGTAACGCTGTTTGGTTTGCTAATTAGCTAATACATAACGCACCCCGTCTACAACCCCAGCACTATCGTCCGTGTCGGGACATACCAAGTGAAGCCAAAAACATTTCGATGCACACACAACAAACGCCTCTTGTGCTGCCAGATTACCCTCCTTCGGCCACATATTCCTGCACTCGCAATCAAACTAGCGAATACTCACGCGCAAGCTTAGGGGGTAATGGGGTGCCGGTGGTATGTGTCTATGAGATGTGTGTTTAGGTCACATCTATCTAGGAGCCTTCCATGGCTGCCTCGCGCCTGTTTGGTGACGTTCTTTTCCTATAGGACGTCTTGGGACTTCGTTTAGCGTCGCAGTTCCACCTTTTGAGACTCTCAATTGTTATTCCCTCTCATATTACAGTCCTCCACAAGTTCCTGACCATGTTCCTTACCTTAGCATATACAAACTGCAATCAAGAATCAAATTGCTTGTCAAATCTCGCAGCCCCTTTCCCCTGCATAGAAGGAATGCACCGAAAATGGGCCGGGGCGAGTAAGAGCACCACCGGGCTTGCGCCCTACGGTTTGGCTTCCTCAGCCCCTCACTCCTCAAAAACTCCACAGCCTTCCGTTCTCACCGACAGACAAAGCGTTTCCTGTAACAACAGACTGCCCTACTGTCGCGGTGCGTCCGCACGCGGGGGCGCATTTTGAAGTGCTTAGGTGCCATAATACCCTACGTCCTTTCGAGTGAAAAGCTGTGCCCGGCCTCAGGGTTGGCACGGGTCAGGGATCGGATCTGACGTAGGCTCCGTCAGACCTCAAGACATACAGCTTCTCGACTGTTCTCTATTTCTTACTATTTCTCCAACGTACTCAGTCTGCTCTCCACGTTCCGCACACGCCTTCAGAAAGCATTAACTTAATGCCCCGTAATGGCAAATCGAGCATGGCCACCCCGATGCTCTCTCTAATCCCGACTGCCCATCCGAGCCAAACCCTCCGGTGCCAGGAACGAAGGGCACATCATTGCAATTGGCGTCAGGCTATAAAAGATGAGGAGAGAGGAAAAGCACACTGTGTGATTCAAATATGTCAATCTTTGGCTCAATCTTACACGTTAATAATCAATACGTGTGAATATACTTGGCATGCGCACTTGGCCTCCCCAGGCAAGTAGGCCGCGCGAGGGGGAGGGTCGGCCAAATAGGGTGGCTTCAGTCGGCGATCATTCGGCTCAGCGCCTCAATTATTTGCCGAATGTTCTTTTGCACCCCTCCGTCCGATGTCACAGTCCCAATGTTGCCGCTAATGCTCTGCTCACCCACAGACAGAAACACCCACATTCAAAGGCAATCGTGGGTGTGCACGGTCAGGGTTGCATCTCGGCCATCACCACCACAGCGCCAAGCATCAACCTGGTTAGGGAGGAATGGAGGATGGGCGCACCTCTATGTGTTCGAGTGTCTTTGTCAGTGTTAAGACTGACTGGCGCAGGGCATCCACGTTGTCCCGGGTGAGCACTTCATTCTGCAGCCTGTGAATGTCGTTAGCGGCCTCGCTCGCCGTTGAGGTCAGCGT
>JAPMLY010002840.1:0-17500 GCA_026401115.1 Tetraselmis chui
CCCCGACCTCGACAATCTCCCTACCGGTAAATTCGCCATCCACGCACACCCATCACTCCACGACACCACAGTACTTTGCACTCCCGACGGCCGCGCGGTCACCACCCTTAACGGCTCCCGCGTCCGCCACCTCTACCGACTCTTCCGCCCCGACCTCTCGCAGCATACGTTCGAAGAGGAGGTCTACCACCTCCTCACTCGCCTAGGTTCCCGCTCAGAAATCCACTCACCCACACCAGCCACCACCACCCGCAATAAATGGGCCACTAGAGAAGACCTACTCACAGCTCTCCGCCACACATTCCACATACAAACAAAACTATACTCCGACCCCCTCAATAAATCCCTACACTCCCATACCTACCACTCCCTCTACCCCGAAGACATAGTCTTCTCATCTAGTGGCAGCAATGCCCCACATACATGGCACGGGACCAACATCGCCAACCCCGAATACGAGCACGAATGCATGCGCCGCGCCATGGAACACGCACTCACCAGCGCACACCTCACAGCCCTTCACACACCCAGCGCAACCATCCTCATCCTCCCCCGATGGGAACACACACCCTACCGCCACTCCAAATACATCAACTCCTCATACACCCATCACCTCTACACCCTCCCCAACGACGCAAGCACCTTCCTACCCCCTGACCAACACACAGGCACTCCCACCCCTACCCCATTCGGCACACGATAGATGGTCGACATATACCTCGTCGCCAACCCCCTCGCACTCTCCAACCTACCGTCACCCACAGCCATGACCGCACTCCATAACACTCTCGAATCCATCAACGACACTCACCTCCCCAACACCGACATCGCCACCCCTCCTCCTCACCTCCTCGACACCTACTCACCCCACTCAGCAGGCATATACCACCTCCCCCCGAGCCCGACTCACCCCATCACATACCCCCTCCCGGAACGCACGCAACTAACATACCACCCCACCAGAGGCACTCTTGCTTGGAACTGGCAGGACTTTGTCTACACAAACGACTCGAAAAAAAGAGGCTCATCCCCCCTCGGAGCGGCAGCCACCCACCCCGCCTCGGACTCCAAAATCAAAATCCTGGTGACTTCTACCCCTCCCTCGCACACAATAAATCGCGCTGAACTAGCTGGCATAGACATAGGCCTCCAACTCGGCCGCACCCACCCCCTTACAGACAGTGCGTGCTCCCTCCGCCTCATACAAGGCTACTTTAACTGCCCTTCAGCCTACAGACACAAAATCCACCGGGACACGCTCCACTCCATCACACACACACTCAAAACCCGCTGCGACGCAGGCATTCGCACACACCTCGGCAAAATCAAAGCACACAACCACTCCCTAGGTAACGATCTCGCAGACACCTTCGCCAACCAAGTCGCGGATGGTCACCCACCCGACACCACATACACCACAGGTTCAGAGGTCACGATAGGCCACTGGACCTGGCCATACACCCTCATTTCACAAACCCTAGGGGACCCTATACCCTACAAATACACCAACCTCAAAGCTGACGCACACACCTACAGCATCAGACACACACACACACACACACACACACACACACACACACACACACACACACACACACACACCTATCGCAGACAACAAAATATGGTGCCCTCCTTGCCCGCGCCGCGGAGGACGGCGGCGACTTCTCTTTCCACAAAAAAACACTCAACCCTCACGAATATCCAGTTCACGCACAAACAAGAATTCATGTGGGGAGTTCACAACACCCGCCTACTCACCCATAACCCCACCCTACGCTGCCCCCTATGTGGCCAATTCACTTGCAACGGCCACATGGCCGGTAACTGCCCCACCATGCCTGGCCTAAGACAGGACCGACACAACAGCGCGCTGCAACTCCTCCTCTCCCTAGTGGAACGCCACAACGGGGGCCGCTGGGAAACCATCACCGCAGACATCGGTAACAAACCCATCAAATCTTTTGCTTACCCCTCTCATGCCAACACTCCTCTTGACTGTCAACTACCTCACCCCACCCACATGCCCACCCGCCTTGTTGCTGCTGACGAGGGTCTCTCGCCCGACTCCCTAACCTCGTGTCCCGCCGTCCTACCCCCGGAAATACTCCCCCCGCGCTACGGCCCCCCGCACACAAATCGGATTTCATTCGCCTTCTCGAACCTCGATATGTCGGTCACACAAACGGCCCACGCCGGTACGCATCCATAAAAAACATTCAGATAGGAGAGTGGAAGTACTGCACGGACAATACCCTCTCTCAAACAGCTCACCTCATCCGTGCCAAATACACACCCCTTGCAAACGCCATCCGCAGCCACTGGCCAGGCACAGTGGTAGACATCCTTCCTATCGACATGAGCCGCACAGGTACACCGCACTCCTCCACCATCACGACTCTCACCTCCCTACTCACAGCCCGCACAAACCCTCCGGACAAATGCATCTCCAAAGCATGCCTCGACACGTCTCGCATCCTTGCACTGCTCCACACGCACACTGTCCAATGGCTACATCATCTCCTACTCATATACCGCATAAAGTCCCGAACGACCACCCGCCGCGCCTCCGCACGTTGCCCCCTCGCACGACCCTAAATGCACGCAACCCTCACCCCGTCTTGCACACCTCCCCGGGGGGGAGTAAAACCCCCGACCCACATTGGAGAGGTTGGATTACGGTGGGGTAACGGTCTAGCCCTGACTTGTAAGTTCCATGTATGGCATAGTTGGGAGAGCCCAGAGACAACAGCCGGCGCATACGGCTTTGGGTGAAAAACCGGCGCATACGGTACTTGTTGTAAATAATTTCAATTTCAATTTCAATGCAGGATCTGCCTCATCCGTCATTTTCATTATCGCTAAAATTGGCGCTAAATTGCCATTATTTGTTCGTCACAGCCCATCGCTACTGCGCAGAGTCACCGACCGCCGATGATGTCGCCATGATTTCGCAGTATCACTACTCCGATCAGCGCACGTACGCACGACCGACAGCCACCACGGGCAAGGGGTGGACAGTTTGAATTAAACCTATTCCTATTCCTATTCCTATTCAAACTATTCAAAGAGAGAGAGAGAGAGAGAGAGAGAGAGAGAGAGAGAGAGAGAGAGAGAGAGAGAGAGAGAGAGAGAGAGAGAGAGAGAGAGAGAGAGAGAGAGAGAGAGAGAGAGAGAGAGAGAGAGAGAGAGAGAGAGAGAGAGAGAGAGAGAGAGACTAACAGACACGCATGAATACTACACAAAATGAAAGACACGACACATACACGTGTACACATGCACACAATTGCGCGCAAATACAGAAACGACGACATATATAAATGGAGCCACACACGAACTGACGGGCATACACACACACACACACACACACACACACACACACACACACACACACACACACACACACACACACACACACACACACGCACACACACACATACACACACACAGTCCCTTAGAATAGGAAGAACCAACAAATTGGAAGACATTCTTTGACACACGCAAACGTCAACGTAGGGAGTGAGAGAGTGGGAGGGAGGGGAAGGAGGGGAGGAAGAGTGAGAGGGAGAGAGATATATATATATAGAGAGAGAGAGTGTGTGTGTGTGTGTGTGTGTGTGTGTGTGTTTGTGTGTGTGTATGTGAGAGTGAGGGACAGAGAGATGGATATCCCTTCTTATTTTGCATTCGTAATGACCATAATATATCTAGAAGTATGCCCGGACAAATGAGGTTTATGAACTTAAGCCGAATAAACAATTATAAGTGCATCATAAGATAGAGACGGCGTAACCTTGTGTGTGCCAAGGTTTACGCAATAATGTTGTGGTATGCATGTTTGTACGCATGGGCGGTGTCATCATGGGGACATAGCTTTAAAATGTTTTGCTTTGCTGTCAGCCTCTCCTTTCGTGGGATGCAAATACCGCAACGTAGGGTGGTAAGTGGTTAGTGCTAGACAGTATATACATTGTACGTATGATGTATACACTATCGCAGTTTCCAGTTGGGGTTTAACATATATATAGATTATTAGTTCTGTATACAAGTACGTGGTACGGGCCGGCCCGCGCTCCTCATATCTATATTATGGTCAGATTGATTTGAATCTAGAGGTTTGCATATCCAATATCATGTGTACGGGACAGTAACTCTAGCGGTTGTTGTTACCGTTAATATCGGCGCGTCTCACCTGCAGGGCAACCACCTTGCCCGAACAGTTAGACGCAGCCAACGACCAACGACTTCCCCAACGGTCAGCTCTAGCTAGCCCGTGCCTTATAAGCCGTAGCTAGCCACGAGCCTAGGCACTCTCTGCTTTCGCGCTCAGCCAATCTAGGCTTCGCGCGAATGCAGTCTCGGCTCTAGTAGTCGAGCAGGGTGTCAGTTTTACCTTTTCATAAAACGTGCCCTAGGGTAAATCATAATTATATATGTAGTGAGGTACTGGTATCTGTACCTTTACCATCAAAAATGATATTATTGGACTCATCATATTTATTCTTTTATTGCTGGTAAATAATCGGGTTGAACAGCAAGTTAACATACCATGTAAAGTCCGCTAAAGGCAGCGCGCGGAGACAAAGCGTCACAGACGCAGTATATTGTCCGCTGCGGACGTCCACATGTATTACCTTCAAATCAGCTCCTTTTGACTCTCTACAGCTAGACACAACCGGCAAACTTTAGTCGGTTGTGCACCTTAATATGACCCTCCCGATTGGAAAAAGACCGCTCGCAAAGCCAAATCTGAAATTCCAGATTGTACTACTTTAAAATATTGATATCAGCAAACACACTACAAAATAATGAAACGGCGCGGTCCACCGACCTCAACAGTGGGTTGAGCGTGCATGTTGAGCACATTGGGACTTTTGTATATATCTTGACTGTATTTTGAAGGAAAAGCACAAGCGACTAAAATTAGTCGATTGTGCTAAACAAAGAAAGTCGAACAACATTATTGAGTGCATGAATGTTGTAATTTTTTCATTGCATCGCTTTTATGTCCTGCCCAGTGTCCACCAACTGATGGCAAACGCACGTCACCACATCTAGGCTATATGATCAACCTCAAATGTATCCGTTCGACCTTGTCGCTGCGGGATTTATCCATGCCCAATGATGCAACACGTTGCTCACTCGTTCGTGGCAACCCCACCGTATGCATCACCATGAATGACTTCCCCAATACGAGACATGCAAGTGCACATGCAAGTTATGCAGCCCCTGCTACATGTTCATTGAAATTTAATGATGCACCCATTGTATAAACATGGCCTTTGAAAGATTTTTTTGTTGTTTTTCCCTTACACCCAAAACCTAGATGGCTACGCACATGCATACATTTGCCATTTATGCGTTTCACTTCTATCTCTGTAGTTGTGCACATTCCGCCCCCCCCCCCGCCGCAATTTCATGGACTAGTAGCGTAAAAAAAAGAACATCGTGCTATTGATCGGCGTAATGTTGCAGCTGTCTCACCTTGTTTGCATATTAGCGGTTTAACCCGATGCAATTGCAGCCCATAAGTCGCACTAACGCGGTACTCCAGTCCCACAAACGCCAGCCGCGAAGATGAGTGAAGTACTCATGCTCATTCCCAGCTTCCCTCGAGGCAATGTAGCCATTGTTACTATAGGTTTGCGCTTCTTGAAAAAATGTATGCGGTGCTTTATTGCGAAAAATGTTGACATGGCTTGCGGCAAGACATGACAATAACTGTACAACAATTCGACGCGGTGAGGACCTTAAGATCCTGCAAAAATGAAGCGACGCGCCAGCAAGCATTTAAACATAGATATGCTTAAAGTAAGGATATTTGAAGTTTCAATTGGTAGTGATGGCCGGGCCTGGCCGTTGGGGGTCATGCACGATGCAAGTGCCGCTTGAGAGCTGCCGAGACACCCAGCATGAGTACGGCCACGAAAACCACGGTCGCGAAACCCTTCACCACGCTCCATTGGCACATTCGGGTTTCTATCGTGTAGTTAATACTGGCCTAGGTAGTCCGGAGCTAAATAGAGAGCGATGGAGTCGATGCTTTCCGCGGCATGTTTTGCGGGTCCCGACGCCGTTCACTTTCGAGTTTTCGGCGGGCATGTTATGTATGCATACTTTACATTCCGTGTCGCGTGCACCGAAACTGTCGCTCCGGACATGTGAACCAAGGTCTTTACACCGTAGAGACTGTGCGTGCCCATTTTGGGGGCCCGAGGTAACCTCACCGGCGCAGTGAGAGTCCGGTGGTATGGTGCTCGCCCTGGAAACGGAGCACTCGCTAGTCACCCTTTGAATCCGGGCGCACCACACTATACCATCAATGTTGTAGGCCACTTGTCGAAATGCTTCCGTCAAAAATACCCTGGGACCCCCTCGACACCGAGGTATGAGTCTCGGAGTGAGACAGCGCAGCCCGGGGAAAGGGTTGGGCCATACACTAAGCGTCCTTGGAAGCGGTGAGGCAGAAACTGTTTGTGCAAATAGCTCGCGATGTTGCACGGATCACATGCATTCAACAAGTTGCACGTGTCTTACCATTCAATAATTTTAAGAACGAAAAAATCAAAAAATACCTTTTCAGTAAGATACCTTTACTTCATTGGTTGTGAGCAGACTCTATCATCCGGTAGGAGAAAACACAAAAAGCACAACCGACTAGTTCTTGTCGTTTGTGCTACAAACGACTATAAAAAGGGTATGTTTGGTTGTAGAGACTAGTTGGTAGCAACCACTTTTTTATGCTTTTGCGCTCGCCCAATCAACTCGCGCAACATGTATCGTAGCTCTCGCGTAGATACGCAAAGTGACGGCTTACACTCATTTGCGTCTAACATAGCCGAGATTCTTTACCTTGCTCTATTAACATGATGACTACAAATAGGCAAGTTGTACACGAAATTCGCGACGCGTCGGAATTTGTTACGTCTTTAGAACTCAAACAACAAAAACAACGCTCACTCGCTTATAACGCATCAACATCAGAAGAGTGTTTGAATGGCCGGTTTTAGCAAGCCTTTACCGAACTAACGGCCACGCTTAGCTCGACCCTCATCACTCAAGTAGGAGCAACTAGGCAAGTCAACACACCTCTAGCCACTCCCGTCGGCGTCGATGACACGCCGGGGGGTAGACGACGACAGTAGCGCATAGATACCGACCGAGCGACCCTCGATCACCCCTACTGTGCGACTCCACGCCCCTGCCCCAACAACGACGGTAACCCCTACACCATTGCAAGATGAGGACTACCACATCGACACAGAACGCTAGGGACCCTACATTGCCCCGGGCCTCGAGCTATCCCCCCCCCCCCCCCCCCCCCCCCCACGACATCTCCACGGCCAACAAATTAGGAAGCTTAGCTGTGACACCTTCCTCCACATGTCCGACCGCCGTCACAACGCCACGTTCGAGCAATACCTCGCCACGGCGTGTCACGTTGCCTACGCTGCATGCACTAACATGGCGAGCATGCAAGCTATGGAAGACATTGAGAATTACCCCAGGGACTTGACGGAATTCAAAGCAATGGTCGTCACCATACGTCAAAGCAACCACACCCATAGCTCGCTCGAGGCGGCCGCCCGTGTGCGGGTATCTCACCTGCATCCGACGCACCAAGGGCGGAGGGGACACGGGCGATTCTGACCGCGTTTTGCGGAAATTTCATACAAGCGTTTCCTCAAACTGCGACCGGACGTTGCATCCACCGATAACGACGGCCTACACCGAGCCTTCAACGATAAGACGTTCGAGTGCTCCTACTCACTAGCGCCAACGTTCCCGTTGGAGCTACCTTCACACGCAAGACACCGGACCGTCTTGTTCCCGACCGTCCTACCCGGAACGCCCAACTGACCCAGCCACACGATCCTAGGCCAAGCCCAAGCCACCACCAAGAGACACTGCCGACGCCAAAGACTCGAAGCTTAAGAACTCCGACAAGGACAAAGATGGTGTGACCTGCCACGCCAAGCCATGCAAGGACCGTTCGAACTTCATGTGTCACCGCGTGCGGAACACATGTGTTCTTAATGACCGAGAAAGCGTGGGCGCTAATTTTGGCCGGAATACAGCTACTAGCGACGTTTTCAACGCGGCACCAAACCGCAGTACGAACACACTAGCCCTACAACCACTCCTGCCCCGATTGTGTAGCGCGGACTTGGGCATTGTCCTCCACAACCATCACACCTACAACACTGGTTAAAACTCACTTATTGCCGGTGGTGGGTGGTCAATTGGTGGTGTGTCGGTTACGCGCTAGTCGCTCTTCATGCACGGGTGCGGTAAGCATACTACCGTCTCAACACCATCTCGTTAACCACCCCTTCCCGCTTCAACGTACATCGTAGAGCAGTTGCCAGCCCTTTTGACTGACTGATACGCCTCAATAGTAGGAAAGAGTGTATCTTAGGTCACTACCAAAGCGGATTGTGTCTATCCTTACCAACCGTTATCTATTTGTGCTCAGTTTGACACGAGTAGACTGCGAAAAAATGCCGAGGCGGCTGTGCGTGATGGGAAAATGGCACGCCCTTACTAACCCTACGGCCACTCCATCCGCGATTATGTCGTGCGGACTTGGGCATTGTCCTCCACAACCAACACACCTTTTACCCTATCATAAACGCACTTGTTTCCGGTGGTGGGCGGCTAGCTGATGGTGCGTCGGCTACACGCTGGTCGCTCTTGCAGCATAGTCGTCTCACCATCATCGCGTTAACCACCCCTGCACGCTCCAACATAAATCGTAGAGCACTTATCTGCCCTTTTGACTGAACAACATGCCACAAAAGTAGGAAAGAGTGTATCTTAGGTCACTACAAGAGCAGATTTTTGTCTATCCTTACCAATCGTTTATGCTAGCGACGTTTTGTTTTTCCCTTATATTCGTTCATGCTAGCGATGTTTCCGACGCAGCACCAAACCGCCGTACACGTTCTCTAGCCTTACGGCCACCTCAGCTACGATTGTGTCGCGCGCGTATCGCCGTTGTCCATCAAATCCACCACGCCTTCAATTCTATTTCAAACGCACTTGTTGTAGGTGGTGGGAGGTCAATTGGTGTTATGTCGGCTACACGCTGCCCGCTCTTGTTGCGCGGATGCGGTAAGCATGCTACTGTCTCACCACCATCTCGTTAACCACCCCTTCAAGCTCCAACATAAATCATAGAGCACTCACCTGCCCTTTTGACTGAATGACATGCACTAATAGTGAAAAATATTATATTTAATGTCACTACCAAAGCGGATTTTTGTCTTCTCCTTACAGCCGTTCATGCTTTTCGCTCATTTTGACGGGTGCAGTTCGTGAAAATGTGCCGCGGCGGGTGAGCACTACGTTTTCGTCCGACTTTGTGCGAAAATGCGTACAATGTGTCTAGTCGTTAGAACTTACTGCCGCCGGCGACCGCCGGCGGCGCAGCGGCGGCGGCCCCGGAGAGGGGTGCGCTCGCAGGCCCGTCGGCACCTACCTCTACCTTCACACTGTAGGCGGAGTTAACCCCATAGCCGTGCCAAGCCTGGCACGGTAGGGGGTTGAACGATGTACCAACAGCTGCGATCCGCGGGATTAGCTGGATTGGCTGTCGGGAGGCCATGTACGGAGGGTTTTGGAAAAACATAATATCCGGACTCCGGCACATGGATCTCCCGCTCGGCCAGTCCGATATGTCTTTTCCGCGACTAAATAGTCGCAAATACTCTCCCGACGATGGGGCGGGAGCGGCGTTTGCGAAATATTTTTTGGCGAAGAATTCCCGTACCCACAATCTTTTGAGGACCGGCGACTCGATCCCTCTGTTCTTCCAACCCCTTCCCTAGTAAGGCTAGGGATCAGTCATCGATGCATCGTCGATAGTATCATCATCATTTGGTGATAGTGCTATCGATGTGATAGGTTGCAACATCGACACCGACACGATGGCAGTAGTGCTAGTATCAATGCCATCAATTTTCAAAGCAATTGGAAAATGTTGATTGTTTAGGCCCGATGTATCGATATATCGTCCCAAATATCGATACATCGGCGATGATAATATCGGCTTAAATTACCATCGATGTCAACATCCCAAACTATCAACACTATCAACATCGACAATCCAAAATATCAATACCATCAACATCGACGTTTCAAAATATCATTACCATCAACATCGACAAAATTCTCTTGATCCCTAGCCTTATTCCCTAGTCGGTACCCACTTATCGATAGGCTGCCTCAGGAAGTGTGCCAAGGGTTAACGTAACGGCACACTGCTCGTTAAGGCGGCCCCCTAACAACGTTAACCACCGGGAGAGGGTACGGACGGCCAAAGCGCGATAAGATATGTGTTAGAAACATACGGAAAAGGGACACGGGGCAGGAGAATATTTGGCTCGGGGGCAGGAGAGCCAGCCGGACACGGTATGCAGCCTGGTTATTTCCTCTTCTCAGCCCCCGGAGGAGGAGAGAAGACTCGGCTAGGTGGCGAGCTGCGTCGGGAGGAGCAACTAATACCTCGGGCGGGGTTGAGCACGGATCGAGGCGGGACCGACGACGACCTATGCAAGGGGGTTTCCACCTGCCTTTCCCCCCTAGCTCCGGCACGACCGGAGTCGCACAAGAGCCGAGGTCAGACAGGTACGCCTCGACCAACTCAAGCTGAACAGCCTTGCTGATTTGCGACCCCGCAGCGGCAGGAGCAGGCCGCGTATCCTGGAGACTAGCGACAATTTACGTTTTATATTGTATCAAAACAAAACACGTATAGATCAGAAAAAAATAAATACCGGAATACGGGTATGTTTTAGACGGTATCGTCATTGCCGTTGGAGAGGTTGGGATTAGTGGTTCACGGTCTACTTCACGCGTCTAAGTCAAGTTAGGCGTAGCACAAGGGGGGGAGCAGAGACAGCAACCGGTTTTTACTGGTATTGTTGTAAACAATCTCATTTCATTTATTCCGTAGGATGGCGATACTTGCCAAAAATCCGCGCCGCTTGTTGTGCCAAGACTTGGTAAATTGAATTTCTCAGCCTCTCCATTCGCCTCACTCAACGCCGTTCTTGCGTCTTCACCAATGGACTTAGCCGCCGATTGGGGCAACAAGGGTAGCAACAACACTCTAGAGCTTCCATTCGTCAAGCACCCCCTCGTTTTCATCATTGGAAATGAAATATAGGTTGTGATTGTGTGAGAGTTGTGACACGTTGTGATGTTGTTACGATGCCAAAATCACCCCGCATTTTTTAGTGTTAACACGGAAGCGTAAGAATGGTCGGAAATTAAGGAAGATACAAACTCAATTGGGATTGAACGCGAAGGGGCTGTGGGTGAGTTTGAGAAAGGAAGCACGGCAAAGGAGGACACGCAGGCAGACTATGTCAATTTCTTTAGCATTAAAAAAACTTGCGAATATTTCGCAGACATCGAGACCGAACCCGACAAATTAACGTTCGCGACATGAAATAGGTGCGACTCGTCTCGACAGTGGGCGGATTTTGCTCGCTTACCAAACCATTGAGCATCATTGCAGCTTTAGAATACACATTAGTCTTATTCATACCAGAAACACAACCCATGCTGGCACGTCGACCTCTAAGAGACGAAAACCTACTAAAGAGTAAATACACACAATAACGCAAAAAAATGTTTTCGCGGCCACCATTCACCGCATATTCACCACATATTCAAATAACAGCTCTAGTCTTGGGGTAGCGTAGTCGTTTCAAGTGACCCATCTTCCCATAATGTCAGGCTGGTGAGTGATTGTGATGCACATATGCAGAAAGCTAAGCACCTTCTTATGGCCATTGAAGACATGAAAGTTGAGTTCAGTGGTAATCAATACAACATGTAACAAAAGTCAGCCACCAGCCATGTGGTGCGCTGATATGTCATGCGAGTTCTTCCTAAAATTCTTGACGCGCTCACGAGAGTGCCCAATCAACGCCCAAACGATTCATATATCACATTCCCTTCAGCTGCGTCCTTCTTTCTTTTGGTTGGGGAAGGCGCGCCGTTGAGGGCATCCCCAACCTCCGCCAGGCTGCCTCACAATAATCTCCTCCACAACAATTCCTGAAAACATCCTCCGTGCCACCGCAAAAAAAAGTTCATGGTTGTGTTTGAAACGCCCGTTTCAAACTCTTACGGGAATATCAATTCCCAACCCGAAAACGAAAAGCAGCCGACGAATTATGCCAAAACAAATACAATCTGTGCCTGTTTTCTTTTCTTCATTGATGGTTGATTCGGCTACTTTCCTTGTTATTCAGGAAATATACAAACCTCCAAACACAGCGTATATCAGATATCGTACCATGTGCTGCGGCGAACTCAACAGACTCTGACGGAAGCTTTACTTTGGCCTACGTCATCAGTCAAAATATAACCCCTGAGACGCTTTCTCGCCTCTTTCAAAATCAGACTGTGCGAGCCTGTTTCTCACAATCGACCTCTCACAAAATACACACACACACACACACACACACACACACACACACACACATACACAACACCACACACACACACACATACACACACGCACACACACACACACACACACACACACACACACACACAACCATACACGTGCACAGACACGCACACACACGCACACACACACACACACACACAGACATACACACACACAGACACACACACACATACACACACACGCACACACACACACACACACACACACACACATACACGCGCACATACACACACACACGCACACAAACACACACACACACACACACACACACACACACGCACACACACACACACACACACACACACACACACACACACACTCACACACACACACACACACACACACTCTCTCACACACACACACACCAGCGCACGCGTGAGTATGCGATGTTGATGACTACTACATATATAAGTGCCTTACGTCATGTTAAGGCGGGCAATTTGGACATGTGAAACCGATGATAATAATTACATTATCTGCTCCATCAATGTTGCCAGCACGCGAGAGGTCCACCGGCGCACTCGCTTCTATCATAGTAAGTCGTCTGCAACAGTGTGCATCGAGTTCATCATCTGAGCGGACATACAAACACAGAGGCACAGCGACAAACATAACGATATTCACACAGAAATATATGCACATATACCGACACACACACGCTCTCTCTTTCTCTCGGACATACACCGACACAGACAAACAGGTCGAGGCACAGAGACAAATATAAAGAAGCATATGTACATACACCGACACACACTCTCTCCCTCTCGCTCCCTCTCTCTCTTCCAAAAGAACACACACAAACACGGATACACAGACAATGACACACACACAGTCCCCTCTTTCACGCACACACAGGGATGGACGTAATAACACAAACACAATGTTTCCCTTCCTCTCAAACGTACACACACACACACACACACACACACACACACACACACACACACACACACACATCCCTCTCTCCCTCTCGTACACACATCCCGAGAAACATACACATCCAAAAACAAGTGCAAATGTCATATGCAGGGGCGAGTTAAAGAATTATAATGTTGTAAAGGATGAAAATGGTAACATTCTCAACTATGCTGTCACACGATTAACTCACCCTCTCACGCCTCCGACCAGCACCGCGCCGCTGCAACCTCGATTCCTACGCGCTAGATTTTGCACGTCTGCATGAGCACTGTTCATGTGCAGGAGGACTGGAGACACAGCGGTATCCCGGCCACCCCGTTCTCCCATCTTGGCCCCGCCGCGTGCGCCTTCACCGCTCCCCCGGCGAGTCGCCGTCCGAGGTAGTGGAAGTCACACCGCTATTGCTGCTCCCACCCGTAGAACTGTTCAGCTCCGAGCGCTCAACATTCATCGATAGTGACATTCACAATGACGAGATATAGGGGGGGCCTTGCCGCTGTCGCTTTTTGCTATATATCTCTGTTAATATACGTTATATCGACGCATCTTCAAAGATGGCAAGATGGCGCATCCCGACAGGCAAATAGAAAAGAAAAAAAAGGCGGCCACGGTAACAAGCAAACACGCATTCGGCACTGCACGATGTAATTGGTCGATAGGAAGCTGGAAGTTGAAAAAACTAAGAACAATTTTGTTGTAGGCGGTAATTCTCCGAATGGCCCTTTGATTAGCACTCACGCGCGGATGAGCTGGAAGGTTGAGAAGGCCCACTGAGCAGCACACAGGTAGCGGATGGAAAAGCGTCACTGGATGACATGTTAAGGGTTCGATAGAGGAAGCTGGATAGTTACAAGGGATAGTCGAGCAGGTCCCACAAGGGGGCCAGCTGTGGGGAGAAACGGAGTGAACAGAGAAGGGTGGCGACCGGCAAGGCAACGGATGGCCCGGCCGGCCGGCACCGGCGGCACGCACAGGACCGCCGGCAGTGCAACACAAAGTACTAGGGCAAGACAATAGCTACAGTGTACATAAGCACAGTACATAAGGAGGCGGTTGCTAACAGTTCACAAAACAGAAGGGCAATGAGGTGATCTAAATAAGGTGATCTAAGGACTTGTAAATCACAAAGTCATTGCTGAGTTTGAAAATCGCGAAGGGACTGTAAGCACGGCGTTTCATAAATTGAAGAGGCGCCTCAACAGTTTTGCCACTTCGACACTTCACGCCACCGCCGGGACGATATCGGATGGCATATTGGCTATGGTCTTCTCTTCCCTTCCTTCTTGACTAAACTAGATATGAATATAAAGCTCCTTCATTCCGGGGGGCAGGTGGCTGTTGTGCGCCGACACCGCCTCCCTCACCGCCTTCTTTCCCTCTTCGCCAATGTCACGACCTGCATATTTGGGGTCAGCGAGGTGGGTAGCGACATGGCGGTACAGTCAGACAACAAGATTCAGCGACATTATTTTGTAATAAAATGCACCCGTCCCCCCTCTACAGTCAGCCAGATACAGCAGCCTGTCCCCCCAGTCACTGCTTGATTACAAGCGGTCAATGCTCAAACCCATAATCGACTGAGCAGAAAGGCTCGAAAGGTGCATCTCATACGACAAACATTAAAGCGAATCGCGAATGGTCCGTTTCGATGGCATTCAATGAAGGGATAAATCAAAGGCCAATAGCTTTTGTAATAAAATGCACCCCTCCCCTCTACAGTCAGCCAAATTCCCCAGCCTGACCCCCCACTCACTGCTTGATTACAAATGATCAATGTTCAAAGCCATAATCGACTGAGAAAGGCTCGAAAGCGTTTATTCAATTCAGTAGGCCATTTTTGAGGTTTTATTTAATCAGTAATTTCATTTTGGGTGGAAAGTCTGACGCGGTTCTCTATTTTGAAATTGTGGCCTTGGGTGGGTGACCTGGGCAAGGGGTATGATAATGGAGAGGGGAAGAGGGCAGTGGGGGAGGGATGAGGGAGAGGGAAGAAAAGGCGAACGGAGTGTGTGCGTATTGTTTGAAGGAGGATGACAATGCGAATGATTGTGAGAGGGTTGGTACGTTGAACGTGTTAAATGACGAATCTAATAAATACTATGTAAATAGAAAGATCATGAAACAATAAGCATTTCTTCCAAATATATCAGACGCCGATTCACATATCGATATCGTCGGTGGTGCGCCTCGAAGTGAGGGGACTGTGGGCGGAGCTGTGACAACAACATAACACTAAGAATGAGAGTATCACTAATAATGAGCTTATTGTGAAAATTGTTTGGTTTGGAAGTTTGGGAGCGCTTTAGCAATGCAGCGATCCATTCTTTTTTCGCGAGCGACCCGTTCCGTTGGTGATTGGCGAGAGGGGGTCGAAAGGAAGGGGTCGGTGTTGTGGAGATAACCAAATTGAGGCCCTTCGACTGCACAACAGTCTGTGTAATCAAGTTGTGATGAAGTCGGATATGTGTTGAGTGAAAGTACTCAACTTTTATGTTGGACAGAGAGGGAATATGGACTGAGAGGACGGAGAAACACGACGGGCGCTGTTTATGAAAGGTGAAAGGTATGACCACCAACACCCCGCATCGCCGATTTGGTTCCCTTCAGTCAAGAGAGAATATAAATTGGACGAGTGGACAGAATAGAACCGATATTATTGATGAGTTGATTTGGACGGAGGGACGTTGTTTATGAAAGCGAAAAGGTATTGGACGACCAACAATGGATACACACGAGCAGCCTCAGCCTTCCTCTATCACAACCATCAAAATCAGCGACCACTCACTATCAAGCCACAGCCTCGTCAGTGCGGTGGAGGGCGTCCGGCTGCCGTCCCCAATCCTCCTCGGCTCCAACGCGCTAGCCACCGCAGCGGCCCCCGCATCGCCGATTTGGTTGTCTGCATGTAAAGGAGATAATATCAATGGTGGACTCGGGTAAACGAGGGGGGGGGTGAGGTGGGGGAGTCGTTGTGTTTTAGGGTTTTTCGCAGTCTCATTTCACAACAAGCAAGTTATGATAACACAAAAGGAAGTGGACTTGAAAAAAAAAACAATCCGAATTTCTGCAACACAAAATTATTGCCCCACTAAACCCTTTGGCTTGTACACCGAAATCCTTACTTATTCACAGAAAATCTTTTTTAACCATTTTTTCATTAATCAAGGCCTTTGTGTCTATGATACCTGTTTTAATTTGAACAAGACCACCACGGTCAACTCATCCACTGCACTTAAATTCGGCCTCTATTTGACAAATGACGGCCGACCAACGACATATTGTTATTCTCGTGGTTAGCAGTGGAAAGGGGACAAATAAAAGGTGCGTCTCGCACAGCAGCCGCTCGCCACTGAATTATTTAGAGGGTCAAATGATTTGAACGCGGACGATATTTCGAAAACTGACTAAATTACGCGAGATACCGTGCAAATTCCCCTTTTGTAATGAATGTTTAGCGATGACAGTCGATGTCGTTGTTTAGGAATTCATTGAAACTTTTATTGAGTAAAATTATTGGTCAGAAATTAGGAAACACAAATTGCGCAACTGAAATGAATTTTACGAGAGGACTTTTTGAAGGGGCTGATAAAAAGAAAAGAAAACACGGTAATGAATGGGCGAATAATCTGATGAACTATGGTATTGGACGACCAACAATGGATACAATCTCACTCTTCCTCTCTCACAACCATCGAAATTAGCGACCACTCACCGAGAAGATACAACACCGCCAGTGCGGTGGAGGGCGTCCAGCTGCCGTCCCCATTCCTCCTCGACTCCAACGCCCCGGCAACCGCAGCGGCTCCCGCATCGCCGATTTGATTGCCTGCATGTAGAGGAGATGATGTCAATGTTGGACGTGGGTGAACGAGGGAGTGGGGTGAGGGGGGGGGGTCACTGGGCGTTCTTCGCAGGTTTCGATTTCAGACTAAACAAATTAAGATTACCAAACAATTAAGGTTGAAATGAAAGTAAAATAACATAAAATATGTTGCTGTCGCTAGGATGTTATGAGAAGGCATGACGCAAAGGTTGAGCGAAACGGGAAGATTCGTCTTTCACCGTGTCATTTGCACAACCGTCGATTGAGCGAATTTC
>JAPMLY010002840.1:22500-35523 GCA_026401115.1 Tetraselmis chui
CCATCATACTCGCCAACAGACACTGCGTCGCCCGCTCTCGCAACGACAGAAGCGCCGTCCGCACGGTATCGCTCGCTTGGTATATTATCCTCGTCAGCAACAAGTTGTCGATGACGTCGATCTTGGTCAAACTCGCCAACATACTCGCTGCGGCTACAAAATCGTTCTGCTTCATCGCGTCTGTCACTCGCTTGGTGAGCTCCTCCACAATGGCGCGCAATGCGCGCTCGTCTTCCGGCGTCAGCTCCGTCCGGAATATGTTGCTTGGCTCCAGGATGCTCTTTAGGCCGCAAAGAAAGCACGCGAGCTCCTCAAGGTTGACCCAACCCAGGTTCGGGTCCATGTCCTTCGCGGGGTGGGCCATAAAGATATTGTTGCTCAAAATCACCAACAGTTTGGCCTCGCGAGCAGGCAACCCCCTTCCGTCTGCCAACATCCCCATAACACTTTCGATGTCAATGATTTTGTAGTTTCCAATGCTGGTTGGCACCTGGCTAATGCCGAGGGGGATCGACGCCGCGTTATCTTCCAACTGAGCGGTGCTCCCGAATAGGTCTTGCAGAATCTTTGCTAAGTCACGTAGCCCTCTGGCCCGGTCCGCCCGCAGAGACCAAAAGTTACCAAAAGAGTACTACCACCGTGACGCTCTTCGCCGCGTATGTAAATGGCTTGTTTGATGTTGACCGTGTTGGCGATGTTGATCTCCGCACCTCGGTTGTCGAGGAAGCCGGGGCAGTCCAGGTAGGTGAAGTTCTCGTCATTACCGATTCCGGGAATGAAGGTCATGCTCTGATTGCCGTGCCCAATCCTTGCACCGCTCAGCTCCGGCTTGGCCGAGTCGGCTTTTACTCGGATAGCGGGTTCGATTGAGTCCGGACCAATTTCAAAGCTTTCCATCTCGCAGCCGTGCAGGAAGTTAACCATCGTGCTCTTTCCAGCACCGGTGTTCCCGATCAGCATGAGAAGGTTCTTGCCCTTTGCTTGCTTGGCGCGGGTGGCGCCGACAGCGATGCATCCCGTGAGACACTCGATATGCTCGTCCACGCTCAGAGCGAGGTGAGGGTTTTGCAACTTCTTAAACGCCACCTCTGATAGATCTTGCTCTGCCAAGTCCTCCATCTCCTCTTGCGTTAAACCGTCGACGGCTTTGATCAGCTGTGTGTCGATTGCACCCCGCGTTGTCGAGGGCCCTCCCGCGAAACCCGACGCCGACGCCTCGCCGACATCGCCTGCATAACGAAGAATCAAAACACTTTCTTTATTTCACACGCGAGTCGATGATATGGTCTCCAAAGATAGGCTATAGATATATACGGTAGCAACGACAATCTTGCCATTGTTTAAGAGAAGCGAGTTGTCATATGTATTGACAAGTTATCAGTACTCATCGCTCACTCGAGCAGCACTGAACAACTATTAACTGAAGAGCGGTGAAGGGAATGGGGTGGAAGTGCCAACCTGAAGCATCGAGGTCTTCCCGCGCTGCTTTGAGCCTCCCGGCAAGGGCCTTAACTTTCTCCGTATTCAGCTCAGCCACTGGGCAGCTCAAGTCGATGTAAAGGTGTTTCATGTGAGGCTTCAGCAGCCCTTTCCAAGAGCTCACGTCTTTTGCCTCCTCTGCAGCGACGACTGGTACGATGCCGTCCGGCCGTTGATCTACTGCATACTTGAACTCGTAGTAGCAGTAGTCCTTTTGCGGCGGGGCGAATCAGCACGTGGGTTGTTGGTTGCCTTGGCCAGGTAAGCAAGGGCTGAAGTTGCCTAACTGGGGTGTATTGCTACGGTTTATTGTCCACAAAAGAACAGTAACACAATGATGAAGCCGTGTGAATGATCGGTTAGCCGCAGACGGAGAGACGGGACACTCCAACAAATGACAGGCACATCGATGACATCAGTCTTTTATATAGCAACGAATGATTTTAAGTGGCATAGGTAATACTCGATAGACGGCACCTTACTGCCATCTCATAAATAATAGTAATAACATATCGAGCACGCGAGCTAGGGACTTAATCGATGCACATTTTATGGTGGCCTGATAGCGGCACGCAACTCTCTAGGATGGGTGATAGTAATGAACAGCACATACTCCATGCTTTCGTTATGGGGAGAATGAATACGTCTCCCTGCCAGATTGGTGCCATACCCAGAGTGAAGTAACCCACGTACATGCCAAAGCGCTAGAGAACACAACAATCGCACAGTCTGCATTTGGTCAAAGCAGCTCTTACCGAATCTGCTGCCGCGATCTTTTCGATGTACTCCGGTGTGAGGAAGGCCACCACAAACCGCGACGAGTCGATCCCTCTCAGCAGCACTAAGGTCTTGATGTGGTCATGGAGGCAAGTCTCGTCGAGCCAGACTCGCACGCCGGCGCTCAAAAGGAGATTGGAAACGAGCACCACCTACATCGACGGCCGCAACAATGGTTGATTGCAATAGAATGTGAGGGGAGACTTCTTGTTGCCTGCGCGCATCATAATACATATACAACAGACTACAAATGTATGCTTTTATGTTATCCGCGCCGCCATATATGTGTGACGAGTACAGTCCTGCAACACTACATTGCAGGACATTGTACAGGTACTCGTTACGGATACCAAATCGTGCTTTTCCACAGGATGGACGTATATTCGTGGGTACGTCGCTACTGCAATATTGTAATAGTGCTGATGCTACATTACGACCAGTACCTCCCGGTACGTACAGATATGCATAATTAACCTAACTAGCCAGATGACGCGCCAGAACGAGCTCTTCAATGCAGAAGGAGCCGCGTCGTGAAATCCAATGCTAGGCATGCCGTGTCTCGAGGACAGATGACGACGGTTGAGCAGCACTAACGCCTGACACGTAAGCGAAGCTTGCAGGCGTAACTAGTCTGAGCTCCGAAACCAGTGTGGCGGTAAGCCTCTGAAAGCTAAACGCTAGCACAAATCTGTTCTAGTCTGTCTAGTTCTGTTGTTGCAAGATGGCAAATGATGTTGTCGAGAGGCAAAAGATGTTTCACTGTTGTACTTAGGCAGTAGATGTTGTAAGTGAACAAAGGAATTGTTAAAAGGTTCTGTCACCTCCCTCTACTGCACTCGGCTTAAATAGGTTTCAGCCCAGACTAGTTACGCCTGCAAGCTTCGCTTACGTGTCAGGCGTTAGTGCTGCTCAACCGTCGTCATCTGTCCTCGAGACACGGCCTGCCTAGCATTGGATTTCACGACGCGGCTCCTTCTGCATTGAAGAGCTCGTTCTGGCGCGTCATCTGGCTAGTTAGGTTAATTATGCATATCTGTACGTACCGGGAGGTACTGGTCGTACTGTAGCATAAGCACTATTACAATATTGCAGTAGCGACGTACCCACGAATATACGTCCATCCTGTGGAAAAGCACGATTTGGTATCCGTAACGAGTACATGTACAATGTCCTGCAATGTACTATTGCATGACTGTACTCGTCACATATGGTAGAAATGTTGTATTGTAAATGGGAAGATCTATACGCACGACCCATCCGGGTCGACTCATTTCAGCATGGGGACGGTAGTCGCCCTATTTGTTGTATTAATGGGACGTGTTTTCGCAACTCTTTCCCAAATGATGAATGAACATCTCCCGTGGGGTAAATAAGGAACCTTCCAATTGGTGACGCATACTAAAACGTGCACATATGGGGAACATCCGGTGTCCCGGCCAAATTTGGTATATAAGTAAAGGAACACCTTATTCGGACGTAATTCATTGTCCGCGAGAGTCGGCGAGGTCCAGGAAGCAAAAACTTTCTTACAAGAAAAAGATGTGGACACCGCAAAGCTACAAGGGAAAAGGAGAAAAAAACCCCATAGGACTACGGCCGAGGAACAGGAAGGCATGCCACAGCATTAGCACTGCCCTCATGCAATGCGTCGCGAAGCAAAGAACCAAACGTTCCATGAAAAGCAGTGGGAAGCGATTACGAGAAAATGAAGGCGAGGTCGAGGAGCTTCCTGCAAGATGGCAAATGATGTTGTCGAGAGGCAATTGATGAGAGATGTTTCACTGCTGTACTTAGGCAGTAGATGTTGTAAGTGAACAAAGGAATTGTTAAAAGGTTCTGTCACCTCCCTCTACTGCACTGGGCTTAAATAGGTTTCAGCCCAGACTAGTTACACCTGCAAGCTTCGCTTACGTGTCAGGCGTTAGTGCTGCTCAACCGTCGTCATTTGTCCTCGAGACACGGCCTGCCTAGCATTGGGTCTCACGACGCGGCTCCTTCTGCATTGAAGAGCTCGTTCTGGCGCGTCATCTGGCTAGTTAGATTAATTATGCATATTTGTACGTACCGGGAGGTACTGGTCGTACTGTAGCATCAGCACCATTACAATATTGCAGTAGCGACGTACCCACGAGTATACGTCCGTCCTGTGGAAAAGCACGATTTGGTATCCGTAACGAGTACCTGTACAATGTCCTGCAATGTACTGTTGCAGGACTGTACTCGTCACACTCGTACCCTCCCCCTCTTGACAGATCAATGAGGCCGCCGCGAGGCAGACCTCCGTGGTTCTTGGCTCCTTTACTGAAGCAGTTACTGGGACTCAGGAATGCGCGCTGGGAAAGCGTGCATGAAGTCAATGTACGCCTGAGTCTTGGCGAACTTGCGCCATTGGGGCGTCTCCAAGAATTCTTGTAACGCAATTGTTCGATGCACCTCGTTCAAACGGTGCCAGACAGGTGGAATGTCGTCATCACTGAAGTGCGTCATGAAGAGCAAATATTTGCCTCGTCGCCCAGGTAGCGACTTGATGCACACAGCAGAGATGTGCGAGACGTCAAACTCCTCATCGTCTCCTTCAGGTACAGTCACAGGAACAGCTGGTCGTAGCGGAGCGGTAGAGCAGGGTCGTAAGTTGTTAACATGGAACACATGATGTAAGCGTACTGTCGCTGGTAGTTTCAATCTGTAACTGTGTTTTCCAATCTGCTCCTCCACTGAAAAAGGGCCGAGCTGTCTGTCTCTGAGTTTCCTGTTCGGTTGTCCTCGCAGAAAAAGATTTGCTGTGACGATTGACACCTTGTCTCCCTTAGCGAAGTGTGGCGCTGTAGACGGTTCTGTGCGCGCTTGCATCTCGTCCTTATGTAGCTGTAACACAGAGCGTACCATGGTGTGTACTTCCTGTAACAATCTCAACCGTTCTGTTGCGTCTTGCGAAATTGGAATCGACGGTCGCATGCTGAAGAGCAGGTCATGAGGCTCCTCAGGAGAAAAACCAAAGTTAGCCTCGAACGGTGTGTGCTCAATTCCGAGTGCACGCGAAGCGTTGTACGCAAATTCCACTTGCGGTAAAAGTGTCGACCAATCAGAGCCATCATAGCAACAGAAGCAACGAAGAAGCTGCTGAAACGTGATGTTCACGCGCTCTGTCAGTCCGTCTGTTTCTGGGTGTCGACTGGAAGACATGTTCAGACGCGTTCCAAGGCGTCTCCAGAGTGTCTGCCAGAAAGCGCTGACAAATTTTGGGTCGCGGTCACTGATTAGCACACGGGGAAGTCCATGTAAGCGGTAGACTCCCTGTAAAAACAAAGTTGCAGTTTCTTCGGCAGTAATCGACTCTGTACATGGCAGAAAATGGGCCATTCGAGTTAGATGGTCTACCACAATCAGCACACTGTTAAAGCCGTTGCTCTCAGGCAAGTGTGTCAGGTAGTCAAGACCAACTGTGTGCCACGGTCTGGGTGGAACAGGTAATGGGTAAAGAGTCGCAGCCATCTGCGGTCGAATCTTCGCTCGTCGGCACACGACGCAGCGTTCACAAAAATCTTTCACGTCTTGGCGGATTCGTTTCCACCAGAATCTGTCGAGTGCTTTAGCAAGAGTGCTAGCAACTCCTCTGTGACCAGCTGACGAACTTTCGTGCAGCTCTGTGATCAATCTCAGTCGGAGCTCAGAGTTCTGTGGAATACAGAGGCGATTGAGACGCCAAAAGTACCCATCTCTGGCTTCTATCCGGCTGTCTCTTGTCCACTCACCATCGTCCCCATAAAACGAATCTTGTGAGAACCCCTCGCGAATGAGATCAGCGAACTCAGGGCTCAGCTGCAACGCTTCAACAGTCAGTGAATTTAACTGTGCGTCTTCAAACAGCAGCTGGGACTTCCGTCGTAATTCTCGATCTGACGGAACCTCGCCATCCCAAAATAAGGGTACTGTGGCCTGAGGTACGAAGTCTAGACGCCGGCTTAACGGGTCGGCTTCGTTTAGAGCTCCCTTGCGATATGCAAGTGTCATCGAGCCCACAAACGGTTGTAAATCCCTCAGGTATCTTGCTTGCCGCTTGTTCAGCCTGTTGTTCGGTTGCCTGAGCAGATGTCGCAGTGTGTCGTGGTCTGTTACGACAAGGAACTTAGAACAACCTTCAAGATAGCACCTCCAATGCTTGACAGCTTCGCATACGGCCAAAGCTTCTAAGTCGTACGCAGAGTAAGTGTTACCACGCTCAGCTGGATTCAGCTTACGCGCCCAGTAAGAGACTGGTTGAAGACCGCCTCCTTGGTCTTGCAACAGGACTGCTGCAATCCCCACTGTTGATGCATCTGTAGCCACGGTGAACGTCGCGTCCGAGCTGACCTCCGGAAGGATCAGGCATGGCGCGGAAATGAGCCGTAACATGAGAGTTTCGAAGGCTTCCAAACAGGCAGGCGTCAGCGTAACCTTCTGTGGCTGGGACTTCCGCAGTAAGTCCGTCAATGGAGCCGTAAGGTCGCTAAAATGGTGTATAAATCTCGCATAGAAGTTGCAGAACTGTACGAAACTGCGAACCTCCTTCTGCGTCTTGGGCACAGGCCAGTCTGCAACGGCCTCGACTTTCTTTGTGGAAACCGAAATTTTCCCGTCTGACACAGTATAGCCCAGATACTCCATTTCTTGCAATCCGAAGAAGCATTTCTTAAGGCGTAATTTTAGCCCTTCCTCTTTAAATCGTTGTAGCACTAGACGTAGGTGCTCTAGGTGCTCTTCCAGAGTTCGACTGTAGATACAGACGTCATCCAGGTAGACTGTCACGAACTTATGTAAAAAGTCGCGAAGAATGTCGTTCATCATCCTCTGAAATGTAGCTGGTGCATTGCACAGCCCAAACGGCATGGCGACCCATTCCATTAAGCCATCAGGGGTCTGAAAAGCCGTCTTGTGTATGTCATGATCACGCACTCGAACTTGCCAGAATCCAGAAGCGAAGTCGAGGTGTGTATAAAAATTCGCGTCCTTAAGTTCGTCCAGTGTGTCATCCACTCTCGGAAGTGGGTAGGCGTCTTTACGCGTAACCTCGTTAAGGCCACGATAGTCAATGCACAGACGTAGCGAGCCATCAGCTTTCCGCACAAAAAGAATTGGCGAGCCGAACTCACTGTAGCTGGGACGGATCAGACCAGCTTCTATTGCGTCTTTTAGCTGTCGATTAAGCTCAGCACGTTCTGCTGGCGATAGTCGGTTCAGACTTTGACGTCGCATCGGGCCAGTAGTGTCAATGGGGTGATCCCACTGTCGGCTTACTGGCGGAGAGTCGACAGGTTGCAGTAACTCCGGGAAGTCTTCAAAAAGTAACGACCGGAAGATGTGACGTTGTTCTGCTGTTAGTTCCTCTCCAGTGTGGAAGTCTGTCAATTGTCCGGTGGCTGATGTAAGTTCAATGACGTAAAAATCAGCGTGACGTCCCCTGCTGCGGCGCGTCTTGCGCATAAGCTTCTGAACTTTCGTAGACGACATGAGTAGACACTCAGGGCGTCGTTCCTCAAGTGTAGTCTCCACTGCTGTGCCGTCCATTAGTGTAAAAATTCTGGTTGTACCAAATTGTAAAGAGGCATGTTCGTCATCAAGCCATGGTAAAACGGCGCGGTAAAATTGTCGCAGCGTAGCGATGGACTGTTCCGAGTCGTCTGTTGGTACATGTACCGAGTCGGGTTGATCAGGTGCTGTAGGTTCTGGTGAGTCGTTAAACGCACAATCTGCGTCGACTAACCACAGCTGTACAGGCCAAGGGGCTGGAGCAACCACCTCCTGTTGTGCTGGGTTCTCCAATGACTGACGTGTAAAAAGCTGTGTCCTTGCTGGGAATTCTTGATAGAGTTTCCAATGCTTAGTCACCTGAGTAAATTTCGCCCACTTCGGTAGTACAAATACAGCCATCGTAGATGTCGGAGATGTTCGACGACAATCCTCAAAATGCTGCGCAATCTGCTCAGCTAACTCCCAGGGTGGGTTGATGAACACCCGTTCTCCTGTTAAATCTCTGTCTAGAATCGAGTCACTCGGCGAACAGTGAGGTAAGTCACCGTGCGAGTTTAGACCTTCATCATCAGCACATCCCTCCAACGTAAAGTTGAATCGTGCATGCAGAGGGTCAAAGACTGAGTCAACCAGTTTCCAATCAACTGAACGTCTGGTTACAGGTTTACGACTCTTTCTCTGCTTAGTCTGACGACGACGACCTGCTACTTGTGTTACAGGTGTCGCAACTGTAGTCGATGGAGATGTCGAAGGTGTTTCGACGACCTCTGTCGCTAACAGTGTCTCAGAATGAACAGTAGATGTAGCCGGCTGCTCCAGTTCATTTGTAGAACAGCCTTGCCACCATCATTGCTTCTTAGGTTGCATCGGTGCCTTGCCTTAGAACTTCGGACATTGGAACAAACGGTGTCCCTTCTTGTGGCACTTGAAGCAGAGTCCTTCGTCCATATGTCGCTTACGCTCCTCAGCTGTCATTGCATTTGCGAGTGAATTAAAATCTTCGCGGCCAGATGTTTGACAACGTCCACCATTGTTGCCACCACGACCACCATTGTTACCACTTCCTCGTCCACGTCCGCGGCCACGTCCACGGCCACCTTTGTTACGTTTCCAGACGTTAGAGGCTTCCTCGAAAGGGTCATCAAGGTTGCGCTTGCGTGAGGGCTGGGCAGACGGTCCAGCAGCAGACTTTGTATTGCCTAGTTCTGGCGAGTCTGTCACGACGTCATTCAAAAAGTTTTGCAGCTCCACTAGCGTAGTCTGGTATCCTTGCTGAGCTCGGTGTGACTTGGCCAGTTTCTTGAGTGCATCGTTCGCTAGGCCATTAATGAAGCGTACACACTGTACCTCAGCTGTCAGGTGTTGACGAGACCGACGTGAGTAGTCGTTGTACTGTTTAGTGAAAACTGCGTAACTCATCGTGTTGCTCTGCGTAAAGTTTAGCAAAGAGTTGATTGCGTCGTCCTGAATGTTCGGAAGAAACATCGACTTGCGTAACTCCGCAACAAGCTCGTTGTACGTAGATGGAATTGGTGGCTGAGTTTTCCGGTTCAACCACCACCCACCTAGGTGTCCATAAAACTGTGAAGTAACCCAGAACACTGCATCGTACGAGTCAGCCGTAATTCCAAGCATTATAAAACGCTGAGGCTGTGCTTCGAGCCAATCCTCTAGTACATGAGGCACTCGATCATCCTGGTACGGTGAAGTAATAGCAGCCTTACGCTGAGTCTCCGTGAGGGTCACAGATAGTCCTGCCAAGTTGTGGGTAGGCATCGGCATTCCCACTCGTAAATCTGTAGGTCCTTCACCAGTCAGTCGATTAATGTGTCCGCGAATCAGTAGCCATACAGAACCAGAGTCGACCGTCGTAAACCGGGTGTACATGTGGAACTGTCTCGGGATAGACGTGTCGTCTTGCATGACTGGAACGTGTTGTGTGATTGCTCGATAAAAAGATTCCCACTGAGTCACGTAACCAAAGTGAAGTAATTCACTCTTGTACTTCTCAGCACGAAGTAACCCCTTTTGTGAGGGCGTAAGTGTCAGACCGTCAATGTTGATGGATTCCGGGACGACGTAGGTGCCATCCGGATTAACTGTCGACTGTGTCAAAACAGCCTGCTCGACCTGAGTAGGTGTACGTAAATTGTTCGTAGCAAACATGACAGGAATAGAAGCCGAGTACACGTAAACAAGCTGTCGTCCTTGAGGTAGTGTAACGTTAACAGGTTCACCACTCAATAGCGTCAAATCATCCGATGTCAAAACAAGACCGGTCTCCTCGTGTAACTCGCGAATAGCAGCGTCGACAGGCTCTTCGTTAGGTAAGACAGAGCCAGCTGGGAACCAAGTTTTACCAGAACGAGGCTCACGCTGAAACACCAACTTCAAGTCCGACGGTTTAGTTCCTCCGACGTGAATTACTAAGACGACGTAATGTCCAGCTCCTAGAGAAGCCATCTCAACTCAATCAAACAACGTCGAGCAGATCAACGAGCAACGAAAGCGTGCGTCGACCAAAGAGCTCCGAAACCAGTGTGGCGGTTAGCCTCTGAAAGCTAAACGCTAGCACAAATCTGTTCTAATCTGTCCAGTCGGTGTCCCAGCCACCCCCATCCGCCCAAGACCTGGACCCGGCATTGGAACCCTCACCAGCCAGAGGACTCCAGACGCCTCTGGTCCTCGCCGCCCCCAGGTCAACCACTGACTTGGGACGGGCCGCTGACCCACCAACCCACACAGACGACATGTACCGGTGCGATAGTCCCGCTCTGTCCCACAGTAAGGACCAGCCTAACACCCCCCATCCCCTCCCAATAGCCCATACTAATACTCTCTTTAAGCGCGCACTTAAACCGATACCTTTCCCACACCTTAGTGCGTCCCAACCACTGTGCTGTAAAGTTCGACCAATAATGCAACATCATGTACCTCGAAAATCATCTTCTTTAATCAGAATAACAAAAAAATATTATTTTACAGGCATGATCTCTGCCCCTGCACAAGCCGCTGCCCTGATTTGTACTCACCGACGCCCCCCCCCCCTCTCATGCTACCCACCTACCCCGCACCTACACTAGTCCACTCGCAGCTGCTCATGTTGCCTGGCCTGTCGCGCCGGCCCTTGTCCTATACGCTCTCTCTCGCCCGAACTCGCCGCTCGCCGACCGCCACCCCCCGTCCCACAATACGGCCCTGTATGGCACCCAGCAACCCCTCCCGTTAGCCTGCACTGATACACTGGTTATCAGCGCACTTAAATCGAAACCCTCTCCCCACCTTAGTGCTTCCCAGCCAAAGAGCTGCACAGTTCGATCAATAATGCATCAACCTGTAACTCGCAATAAGTCGTTTTCCTTAGAAAATTTTTTTACAGGCCTGATTCTTACAAGTGCACTAACCACCGCCCTGATCAGTCACCCCCGTCACCCCTCTCCCTGCTGCCCTCCCCCTGCTCCCTCGCTCTATCCCTCACTCGCTCCAGTCGTCGCTCCTCTCCGCTTCATCCTTTTCTTTTTTACCTTTCTTCCCTTTTTTACTTTTACCGCGATAACACGCCTAACTCAACAGACACTCGCGCTTACCTGCGATTACCACACTGTAGAACCTAGTGCACTCGTTCTCCCTCCCCCCTTTTACACGCCCCATGCTCTGCCCTACTCGCCCGTCGCTGTGATAATGGCAGTGCTTCCCCTGCAGAGTTTAGCCCACCCGACCTGCTCTACCCGAATAATTAACCGATCAACCACCCCCCCGCGCACCCCCCTGCCCCGGAAATATCGCCCCTCCCTTACAGAATCAGTCTGGCAGTCCCGAACCCGTAACAATCCCAGCGATACACGTACTCCCTCGCCCCTACAGTCCCCACTTCCTTTAGGCCTGCTCCGAGGCTTCTCTCGGAAGCCCCGAAGCACTTTTGATATGATATCGACAGCCCCCCCTGTCACAGTTCCCCACTATCGCCCTCCTTCTAATACCTACCACACCTTGATTACAGTTTTTCAATCCCCCCTCCCCTACCCTCTCATCCTCTCCCCGCCATCCCTACACTTACCACCCTCTCTTAAGCTCCAGAAGACCACCCGTTCCAAGGAGCTTCTACTCGCCGAAATGCGCATGACGTCGACGAACGGACCCTCCGGAGCCTCACACCCTCGCCCTCCACAAGCCTCGGCCGGCAAGGCCGCTTATCATCATTAGTCCCCCACATGACGGGCCTCAAGGCCCAGAGGTTAGACCCCACAACCAACCCCCCACCCCCCAGCTAGACATCCGACGACACACTACTACCTCCATGCTTCCGCCAACTCTCCCGGCCCACTTTACTCCACGCACCTGTTGCACCGTCCTACATAACTACCTCTTCGACCTAAACCTTGAATACGGCCTCCCTACACCCATCGGCTGCCTCGATTCCTCTGCGGTGCTATCCTTCCAATGGGGTCGTTACCAGGACCTCTCCAACCTCTACTGCCTTGCTACGACGTTATCCAAACTCCACTCCACTCCCACCGCCTCGTACACAGTTATCACTAACAACGAAGTCGACAACCACCACAACAACTCCCAATTCCCCAGCCACTGGACTAATCTCGCCAACCGAAGCGCCCCCCCCCGTCCGGGGACGCCTAACCACTCTCTCGTGATCCTCACATGGCAACACTCACACTTCGGCCTCCTACACCTAACTCACACCTCAGCCACATGGATCGACTCTCTTCATCACCCTCCTCCGCCCGACCTCCTCGCCCGCTCTCTCAATCTCCTATCTGACTGGAACTCCTCCCCCCCCCCTCCCGTCGGTACCCTACGCTTCCTCAACCCACCTCGCCAAAACGATTCCGACGGAGCATGGTCGTGCGGTACCCACGCCCTCTTGCACACCTACTTCATCACCACAGCCCCCCCGGACCAACCATACAACCCCCCCCCCTTCGACCCCCGTTCCTCGGTTTACTCCCTACACACTCTCCTATGGAACCACACCTTCCGCTCCGCCCCCCTCCCACAGGGCCGCCACCACCTTCTCGACGCCCTCCACCACCCCACACTACCCCCCCCCCTAAGCCCCCACCCACTCCCCTCATCCCCCCCTCCCCTCCTCCCCTCCCCCCTCCCTTCCAACCTCCACCCGCAGAACGCCCCCCCGATGACCCCCCCCGCACCACCCCCTCCCTCCCCTCCCCCATCCTCCCACACCACACATCCCAACCACTACACTTCATCACCCTCAACACCCGCGGCCTACACACCTCC
>JAPMLY010002841.1:0-17500 GCA_026401115.1 Tetraselmis chui
CTCACCTTAAATCCAGTTGTCTCCGTAAGAGCTCGCATTGCTGTGTATTCCGGGGTCGCGTCTTCAATCTCATGTTTGCCACCAGGAAACCAGACCATGCCAGTGTCCTCTTTCGCTAGTAACACTCGTCGGCCATCGGTAACAAGAGTCGTCGAGTGAGTCCAGTAGGTCTTCGGGGGATTCTGTAGATTCTGAGGCAGAAATCGAACTCGATAAGTGTCGTCGACGTAGACTTGCTTCGTCCATCTTGTCGGTCCAACATCTTGCCTTCTTCCTTCTATTCCATCGTTCGTGGGGCAGGTAAACACATGTTCTTTCGCCGCCAGCTCGTCGACAAGTCGGAAATTTCGCAGCAGCTTGAACCATGGTTTTGCCCTCCATTTTGGAACCACTATAACCGCTCGCAGATGGGGATGAAGCAGTTTACTCCGCAAATAATGGCCCAAAAAATCTTCCAATTCATTAAATGGCGCATTTAGCCAAATTCTCCGGTACTTCTGTAAATCTCTCTCCTGAAATGGGCGCGCCGGACAGCAAAAATCCTCCGCCACTTGAGAATTAAGGCCGTCATTATCGCTAGCTCCATCTAAGTCGAAAGGTCCGTAGGTCTGAGAGTACTTCAGGAAATACTCCCTATTCATCATCCAGTCGCTAAAGTCCTTGCTCCTAAAGACTGGCCTCAATGTCGTTTGAGGTAACGGGTCTCGTACTTCTTCTGTTCTGGTCTCTTCCTGAGTCGCTGTAGGAGACGAAACCTCATCCTGCAGCTTGCCGCGAGCTGCCGACTCAGGTCTCACTTTCCCGGCCGGGATTTCCTCGTTATGTCATTCTTCTTGTTCTTTCTGTCTGGGCAGTCGATAGCGTTGTGTCCCTTCTTGTGGCAAATGAAGCACTTGCCCTCCTTCTTAAATCTGTCGACCTCCTCTTGAGTGAGGCGTCTAATCTCGTACAGCTCCCGCGGCTTTTCTTCGGTCGCGCCATGCGAATCTTCCTCCGACTCACTGTCGATCTCCTCCACTGCCTCTGAAAAGTCGTTGTCTTCTTCGATGGCGTTCAGTCGGCCTGTCGAACGTTGGGTCGTCTCAATCTTGGTCTCCGCTGCCTCCGCTCGCAGAGCTGCTTGAATCGCCTCGTGTAGGGTCTTAGGGTTTTTCAGGGCAACCTCCTTATGAATCGAGGGTCTCAAACCGCGCTGGAAATCATGTACGTTATCTTCTTCGTGACGGTGAGGAAGCTCCAATAATTGTTCTCGAAAATAGTTCGCGTACTTCAGGACCGTGGATTTCTGTCTCGCTTTGTCCAAATTCAATCTCGCTTGTTCCGCCGGTGTTCTTCCGCAGAATTCCTGAATTAAGGATTTCTCCATCTCAGAAACTCCGGAAATTCCTCCACCGACTTCATCTCCAGTCTGCGCAACTTGGGAGTACCACCACTTCGATAGTGGTCCTTCCAGAAAGCCAGATACCCAGTACACTCCTCTTTGCTCTTCAGGGTTAACGCTGTGATACCGTAGATACCCTCGTGCATGTCGGAACCAGTTTCTCAGCTCGTCGATGTTAGTCGTAGCGATGCTCTTGATCTTGGCTGGTTTGACATCGTTCGGCATCATGCTTGGCATCTCTCGCGTCCTCTCCGATCTTATTTGTTCTCCTCGAAGAAAATTCTCCGTTTTTCGGCTTCTGTTCACTCGTCCTTCAAAATGTCTGAAACCGTTGTCGACGTGGTCACGCAGTCGAGATAGCTCAGTCGAAAAAGTGTCAACTCGGTTACTTAGTCGTTGTAGCATCTCGGTGACGTGTACCGACATAGGCTCCATCGTGGGACTCGATCCTTCTCGCACTGTCTGTCTTCTACCATCTGTCGACGTCGGCTGTGTCGGCCCAGAAGGCGCCCCCTCTGGTCGACCATCAACTTCCTCTGGTAGTCTCTCTCCTGCTCGGTTAGACATCTTCGTCTCGTCTAGCTGTTCTGAGGCTCCGAAACCACGTGTGAGGTGCTACTTTGGTTAGGCTAAGTTGGCAACCTTAGACTAATAGTAGAACCTAATCTCTGGATCTAATTATACAGCGTAGAGAGAATTAGTAAGATTGTCTTAGGAACATGGTGTCTTACAATCTTGGTGTGGCGTAATTCTATTCTGTACCGGTCTCTCACCTCTACCAGTAAGTCCCCGTCTTAAATATCCACACCTCAGGTGTTCTAGAAACAGCCTTAGAACCTGTAGCTTGTGCTATCTGCTAACTAAACCAAACTATTACTAGTGATACAGGTTAACTCAGGTTACATGTACCGTCTATCTAACCTTATCACACAAGCTCTTAGAACTATCTAGAAGAGAACTATCGAGAAGAGATACTGCTAGTAACTCTGTACTGTCGAGGGAAAATACGGCGATACAGTTGTACTGCCGTGATGACAATAAAAGAGTCACTGAATATCGCTAAGATACAGGTACCATTTAGAGGAAATAAATAATGTCAGATACTAGCACTTAGCTAAATGGCTAGTTTACCCTAGGGCACGTTTTGCCAAAGATGTCAGCTTGCTTACAATTTGGCCAAAAGACACCCACAGACAGGGTATGGGGGTCAATTAGCGCAGGATTATAGGGATGGGTGGGTGGGTTCGCGCGAAGCCTAGATTGGCTGAGCGCGAAAGCAGAGAGTGCCTAGGCTCGTGGCTAGCTACGGCTTATAAGGCACGGGCTAGCTAGAGCTGACCGTTGGGGAAGTCGTTGGTCGATGGCTGCGTCTAACTGCTTGGGCAAGGTGGTTGCCCTGCAGGTGAGACGCGCCGATATTAACGGTAACAATAACCGCTAGAGTTACTGTCCCGTACACATGATATTGGATATGCAAACCTCTAGATTCAAATCAATCTGACCATTTACCCTAGGGCACGTTTTGCCAGTAACCTAAAGCCAAAGGCTTGCACAGCCAGAATTAGTGTTGCGGGGGGGACGGAGTGAGCCAGCCGAAGAACCGCCAAGCAGCAGGTGTTGGGGTCATGGTTGGGTCAATATATTTTCCTTCAGTCACAGAGCTGTTCTTGGCCCAGCCACCCATAAATTTGATTACGGGGAGGGGTGCGCCGATGCAGCTGGCAGCGGACGCCGCGCCTTTCCGTAGGCTGTGCGACGTCCATTTAAAGCCGGCGGGCGCTGACGAGTTGACTGTGAGGAGGGCGAGGGAGAGCCAGGTGGAGATGGTGGACGCGGCACCCCAATCGGCGGAGGGCTCTGAAGGTGAGAAACTCCAGAAGGCGAGCGGGGGTGGCTTGCTGTAGAATTTGGTGCAGAATATAGCGCGTTGTTCCGTGTAGTAGTTGATCAGGTTCGCCAGGACGGGGTTAGCGGCTACAGGTACCGCGATGACTAGTTTATCGCTGGCGTCGCGGCGCTGGTCCCCTTTAGATTTCCGCACGTAGAGGCAGATTTGCTGCGAAGGCTTGTCGACCACAAGGTCGCCGGTCTGGCAGCGGGCGCCGGTTTCGGCGCGGCAGAAAAACGTGTAATTGACGCACACCGCTAAACAGGCCCTGAAGCGTTGCATTTGGGGTAAGGCAGCAGGGGTCCACGCTAAAGTATCGTGAAGGGTGTTGGCGTAGTGTAGGATGTCCAGGGCGACTTGTGCGGGTAGTGGGAGGCGAGCGGTGGTAGGTACCAGGCGGTGCTGTAGCATTTCGAGGCCACGGCGGGCGTCCGCCAAGAGTTCGCCCACGGCGACAGGTTGGCGCCGGTGGTCACGGAAGAACTTGTTTATGGCGGAGAAGTAGGGTTGCAGCGAGCTCGCAGCGACCGTTCCGCGTAGGGCCAGCCAGGCCGTGTAACGGACCATTGTGGCGGGTGTGGCCTGTAGCGGGGCGATGTTTTCTTCTGCACAAAAAATAAAAAATTGTCTGATTGCGCTCTGGTAGCTCGTGTACGTCGCGGGCGCTAGCGAGTTGCTGAGTAGGGCAACCGCCGTAACTCCGAGTCTGTCTGATCCTAGGAGGTCTTGGAAAGTTTCAGCTAAATCGGTGGACCAGGGCGACTGTGCTGCTTCCTGGCGTAAGCCGTAGCGCGGCGGTCCTGTACGCAGAGGGGGAACGTGCTGTACATGCGCTTTTAATCGGTCCGGGCGTATCGCTCGGCCAATCGCACCGCGTCGCGTGTAGAGCCAAGAGGGGGTGTTAGCCGAAAGGCCACGATGCTCCACGCGGGTGGCCCGACCCCTTCGTGCTTGCCCAGCCTGCCTGGAAAGAACAGGTCGCGGGACGCTGGGAAGTGCACGGTTTCGGTGGCCAAGCGCGCGAACGCGTGGTACCACGTTTTGTTTCGCCAGTAGGGGGCGACAACCGTGGCCGCTGCCTGAGCTTGTTCGAGTTTTGCTGCCAGCGCCGGCAGGGCAGACCAAGGGGGGTTGCAGTAGTTGTTCTCGCACTTCCACGCCGCGTCGGGGAGGTGTAGGCAGTCGATGTCTTCGCACAGGGGGTCGCGCAGCGGGCATTGAAGCGTGGTAGCTGCGTGTTGAGCATCGAGGCGAAACGGTCGATAGTGTGCGGCCCCCACCGGCGTTGAAGGTAGGCGAAAACGCGAGGGTTGAGCTGCCAGTCTTCGTAGTCCAACTCCCGGCTTAGCGCGTCGGCCCATATGTTGGCCGCCGAGCGGATGTAGCGCGGCCGAATGTTGATGTCGTTGCTGTCGAGGAGGTACCATAGGCGACGGAGTTCGGCCATCATGGCGGGCGAGCGCGAGGTGAGCTTGGTGAGGGCGGCGACCACCGCCGTGTTGTCCTCGTGTAGGAGGACTTGTCGGCCTCGGAGTTGGGGTAGAAAAGATTCCACCGCGTGTCGCACCGCACGAAGTTCTTTCCACGTAATGTGTTGTTGGCGGTCGGTAGCGCTCCAAAAGCCCCGGGCTTGATAGTTGGAGTCCTCGTTGAGAACGGCCCCCCAACCGTAGTCGCTCGAGTCGGCGTGGAGGTAGGCGGTCTCGATAGGCTTGTAGATGGACCGCCCGTTGTGTTGAGTGGGGACCGTGCGCCACCACTCGAGGTCTCGGCGTAGTTGGTGGGTGAGGCGGACGCGTCCGCCCCACCCAACCCGTGTGGCTAACACGTTGTGGAGCTCGCGCAAAAAGAAGCGCGCGGGGGCGATGGCGAGGTAGAGGAACTGCGCCTTTCCGGCGAAAGCCGCAAGTTGACGAGTAGGTAGCCACCGGGCGTTTGACGCAGCTCGGCCGAGGAGGGATGAGGCCTGTTGCGCGAGCTGTTGGAGCTTTGCGGGGGGGGGCGCGAAACATGCCGTGATGGAGGTCCACCGTTAAGCCTAAATGGTCGCCCACTTGGGTAGGTGTCCAAACGCCCTTCTTGGGGTTGCGTTCGAGGCCGAGGCTGTCGAGTAGGGCTTGAACGCGCTGTCGCAGTAGGAGGGCGTCTTCGTAGGAGTCGGCGAGGAAAAGGAAGTCGTCCATGTAGGGTAGGAGTCGAATTCCCCGCCACCGCGCGTTTCGGAGGAAGCGCTTGGTGGGGCGGCGACTGTGAGGGGAAGTAGCCGTGGGCGCCGGTTGCGGGGGGCGACGAAGGTGGTTCGTGAACACTTGAGTTAGCTTGCAAAAGTAGTAAGCCGACCCCGACCAGCCCATGGGGAGGCATGCTAGTCGCCATAGCGTGCCGCGGTAGTTGACCGTGAAGAAGTCGCGGTCTTCCTCCCGGATGCCAAGGGTGTAGTACCCGTCGGCAAGGTCGAGGGAGACGAAGTAGTCGCCCGGCCGTGAGAGGTGACGTAGGTGTTTGAGCGTCTCGCACGTCATGGTGAAGGTCGAGCAGTAACGGTTGAGTTCTCGAAGGTCGATAATCAAACGCCATTGGTTGCACCCGGGTTTTGGGACTAAAAACATCCGGGAGACGTAGCGAGGGTTGTCCGCCCGCTCCCAAGCCCCGCATGCCTCGAAGCGAGGGAGCTCCGAGTTGAGAAACTCGAGTTGGGCCGGCGTCGCGTCGAGCATAGAGATGCCGTGGTTGAAGGGCTTGGGGCGTAGACCTTGCTTGAATTTTACGCGAACGCCATGGCGGATCCAGTTTAGGACTTGGCCGCTCGCTCCGATGCGCTCCCACTCCCGCCATCTTCGACGCACGCGGTGGCGCATGAAGGAAGACGTCGGGGAGCAGGAATCGGAGCGGCGGGCCACACCGTCATTTCTTGCTCGAGGTTTTAGCCGAGTCGGTCGGCTTGGGGGCGGGGGTGGCGCGTGCTGCGGCTGCTGCTGCTGCAGCGGCCTTGCGTTTGTCGGCGGCGGCTTTGCGGGCTCGCGCGTCGGGGCCGGGAGGCTTGTCCGGTGTGATTTTTGCGAAGGCAGCTCCGGCGGCGGCCTTGCTGGCGGCGTGTAGGCTGACTTCCAGCGTGCGGTCGACGAACGCTTGGCGAAGCGCATCCAATGTGCCGGAGACCGCGGCAGGGCGCGGTCGGCAGAAGCGCTCGTGGGCCAGTTCGGCAAAGACGCGGTCCGCATCTGTGCTCGTTTGTCCGCCCTTGGTGAGGCGGAGGAAGCCCAATCTAGTACGGGCGGCCTCCTCCGTCGCCATGTGGGTGCGATGACCCGCTCGGATGAGGGTAATCGCTGCCGCCTGCTCTGGCGGCAGAGGTGTGCCGTGCGACAGCGTGTCCAGAGCCTCGCCAATTGCCGCGTTGGCGCAGCTGTCGAAGAAGGCATAGCACCCGATGTGTAGGTACTCGTCGTAGGCTGCCTGGGTGCGTTTGTCGCTTAGAGAGCGGGCGGTGTCGTCCGTGAGGGTCCACAGACGCGGCTCGTCGACGTCGCGAGGGGGACGTTCGAGGCCGGATGGGATGACTTCGCCGTAGTAGGTGAAGTCGACGAATTCGGCCGCAGAGGGGTCGGGTTCGTCGTCAAGCAGGTCGATAGGTGGCTCAGGGGCCTCCTTACCACCCTCCGTCGCTGTGGTCGCGTCGGTGGGAATGGACTGCTGTTGATCAGTAATAGCGGGTGTGGATGTAGGCTGTCGAAGCTGAGCGAGCAAGGCAGCGTTAGCCGCCAAAAACTGCTCAGTAATGCGTTGTTCCGATGCCAAAACCGCCGTACGAATCTGTTCGGCTGTGCGTTGTTCGAGTGTGGTAGCGTGAGGGTCGGCCGCAGCTGCGGATGTAGACTGCTCAGGCTGCATAGTGGGGAACTGCGTAGCTGAACGAGGGGAAGTGTCGCGTGACGCTCGAGTGCGCATGGGACGAAAGGTAAAACTGACACCCTACTCGACTACTAGAGTCGAGACTGCATTCGCGCGAAGCCTAGATTGGCTGAGCGCGAAAGCAGAGAGTGCCTAGGCTCGTGGCTAGCTACGGCTTATAAGGCACGGGCTAGCTAGAGCTGACCGTTGGGGAAGTCGTTGGTCGTTGGCTGCGTCTAACTGCTTGGGCAAGGTGGTTGCCCTGCAGGTGAGACGCGCCGATATTAACGGTAACATTAACCGCTAGAGTTACTGTCCCGTACACATGATATTGGATATGCAAACCTCTAGATTCAAATCAATCTGACCAGATATGACAGAAATTTCTTCGAGGAGAACAATTGAGATCGGAGAAGACGCGAAAGATGCCAAGCATGTTGGAGAACATTGTCAAACCAGCCAAGATCAAGAGCATCGCTACGACTAACATCGACGAGTTGAGAAGCTGGTTCCGACATGCACGAGGGTATCTACGGTATCACAACGTTAACCCTGAAGAGCAAAGAGGAGTGTACTGGGTATATGGCTTTCGGGAAGGCCCACTATCGAAGTGGTGGTACTCCCAAGTTGCGCAGACTAGAGATGAAGTCGGTGGAGGATTTTCCGGAGTTTCTGAGATGGAGAAATCCTTAATTCAGGAATTTTGCGGAAGAACACCGGCGGAACAAGCGAGATTGAATTTGGACAAAGCGCGACAGAAAACCACGGTCCTGAAGTATGCGAACTATTTTCGAGAACAATTATTGGAGCTTCCTCACCGTCATGAAGGAGATAACGTACTTGAGACGACCCAACGTTCGACATGCCGACTGAACGCCATCGAAGAAGACAACGACTTTTCAGAGGCAGCGGAGGAGATCGACAGTGAGTCGGAGGAAGAATCGCATGGCGCGACCGAAGAAAAGCCGCGGGAGCTGTACGAGATTAGACGCCTCACTCAAGAGGAGGTCGACAGATTTAAGAAGGAGGGCAAGTGCTTCATTTGCCACAAGAAGGGACACATCGCTATCGACTGCCCAGACAGAAAGAACAAGAAGAACGACAGAACGAGGAAATCCCGGCCGGGAAAGTGAGACCTGAGTCGGCAGCTCGCGGCAAGCTGCAGGATGAGGTTTCGTCTCCTACAACGACTCAGGAAGAGACCAGAACAGAAGAAGTACGAGACCCGTTACCTCAAACGACATTGAGGCCAGTCTTTAGGAGCAAGGACTTTAGCGACTGGATGATGAATAGGGAGTATTTCCTGAAGTACTCTCAGACCTACGGACCTTTCGACTTAGATGGAGCTAGCGATAATGACGGCCTTAATTCTCAAGTGGCGGAGGATTTTTGCTGTCCGGCGCGCCCATTTCAGGAGAGAGATTTACAGAAGTACCGGAGAATTTGGCTAAATGCGCCATTTAATGAATTAGAAGATTTTTTGGGCCATTATTTGCGGAGTAAACTGCTTCATCCCCATCTGAGAGCGGTTATAGTGGTTCCAAAATGGAGGGCAAAACCATGGTTCAAGCTGCTGCGAAATTTCCGACTTGTCGACGAGCTGGCGGCGAAAGAACATGTGTTTACCTGCCCTACGAATGACGGAATAGAAGGAAGAAGGCAAGATGTTGGACCGACAAGATGGACGACGCAAGTCTACGTCGACGACACCGATCGAGTTCGATTTCTGCCTCAGAACCTACAGAATCCCCCGAAGACCTACTGGACTCACTCGACGACTCTTGTTACCGATGGCCGACGAGTGTTACTAGCGAAAGAGGACACTGGCATGGTCTGGTTTCCTGGTGGCAAACATGAGATTGAAGACGCGACCCCGGAATGCACAGCAGTGCGAGCTCTTACGGAGACAACTGGATTTAAGGTGAGCGAAACAAATTTACGCCTTTTAGGGACGGAGTCTTCCGGACAGAATAAGCGCTACGTGTATATCGCTCGCGTTCGACCCGGATCGATACCGGACGCTACGTCAACTTCTCAGGCAGTATGGGCTACCTGGAAGGAATTAATTTCGGCACGGCGTACGGGTTATCTAGTTCGTGGAGATCAGCAGTTCCCTCTTCGTTACGAGACTTTTGGGAAACCGATCGACGGGTGGATGAACAAGAACGTCCGACTAGAAGACAGTGTTCCTGCGACGCTGCATGTATCCACAACCCAGTCTGGAACAAGCATGTTTGTGTTGGGAGGCACCTTACGCGGACATCGATGCCGTATTTTGGTTGACTCTGGCGCTTCGGAAATTTTTTGCAAGGCTGAGTGGGTACGGGAGCATCACATCCCGACGGTTACTGGAGAGAAATACCGGATAAAATTGGCAGATGGTAGTACAACTACGACTCGCCAGCGACTACGGAATGAAGTGCTCACAGTAGGGACCCTGGATATACGTCTGGACGCAATTATGACAGAACTGGATAAATTCGACATCATCCTCGGTCAACCTTGGTTACAAGCCGTCAACCCGGATATAGATTGGTCTACTAAAACGATTCGCGACCGAAAAACTGGCGAAGCTATGGTGTCTGGCGACGAGTACACCGTACCTGTGGCAGTACATCACTTGGAGGCGGATGCGATGGCAAAGCTGCTTAGGCAACAACCAGCAGACCTCTTCGTGATTGGACTACGAGAAGTACAAGACGCGGTCGACGACATCAATACTGATCAACAACCTGAGTGGACGACTTCGTTACGAGATTCCCTGAATGAGTTTACGGACATCATCAAGGAGCCTGACGGTCTACCGCCAACTCGCGAGTGCGACTTTGAAATTAATTTGGAGTGCGATGAACCACCTAAGGAGCGAACGTACCGTATGTCACCAGCAGAACTCCGGGAGGTTCAGGTACAGTTACAAGACTTACTCGCAAAAGGCTGGATTCGTCCGTCTAAATCTCCGTACGGTGCCCCGATTTTATTTGTACGCAAGAAGGATGGTACCATGCGCATGTGCGTAGACTATCGGAAACTCAATGACCTTACGAGGAAAGACCGAACACCGTTACCCCGGATTGATGAATTACTCGACTCGCTATATGGGGCTCATTATTTCAGCACGCTGGACCTGTATAAAGGCTATCATCAAGTTCGAGTCAAGGAGCGCGACATACATAAGACAGCATTCCGAACTCATTACGGATTGTTCGAGTACTGCGTTCTACCCTTTGGACTTTGTAACGCCCCAGCTGGATTCCAAGCGATGATGAATCGAGTTTTGGCCCCGTATCTTGGCAAATTCTGCGTGGTATATTTGGACGACGTGCTGATCTACAGTAAGACGGCCGACGAACACCTCGAGCATATTCGACTCGTGTTACGAGAGCTGCAGCGACACCAGTTGCATATCAAACTCTCTAAGTGTTACTTCGGGCGATCGAGCGTCAATTTCCTTGGGCATGTGGTGGAAGCTGGACAGATCCGAATGGACCCCGACAAGGTGGAGGCAGTACAGAATTGGCCCCGACCGAAATCTGTGACTGAAGTACGTGGATTTCTGGGACTTGCTGGATATTACCGGAGGTTTATCAACCAATTCGCAACCCTAGCAACCCCATTAACGGACCTGACCAAGAAGACACCGGAATTTCGCTGGACTCCTCAAGCCGAGTCAGCATTCGAGCAAATTAAAGGCGCGATGGTACGTGCACAGTACTGGTAATTCCTGACACTTCTCCTAATGCAAGGTACACACTGTACACAGATGCTTCTGGATTTGCAGTAGGAGCTGTGTTGTTACAAGACCAAGGTATTGGATTACAACCTGTTGCGTACCATGCTCGAAAGATGAACAAGCATGAGGTACACTATCATGTCCACGAACAAGAGCTACTGGCAGTTCGCGACGCTCTACTAAAGGTGGGATTTACAGTAATTACGGACCATGACACGTTGCGACACTTCTTTCGGCAGCGCGATTTGTCCACTCGACAGGTGCGATGGCTTCAAGTTTTAGCACCTTACCAGCGACAGATGGACATCGTATACAAGAAGGGAGCAGTCAACCATGCAGACGCTATGTCTCGCCGACCTGACCTGAAGGACTCATTACATAAGGTGCAATTGTTACGCGATTGGACCAACGACGAAATAGAATGCGAGTTACACGCGCAGATCTTTTCCGTGGAATCCCGGTTACACTATGACTCTAGACTTCATGCGGAAATAAAAAACGCTTATGACTCGGATAAATATCTGCTTACCCGGAAATCTCTGCCTACCTGGCTGGTACGTCAATCTAATGGACTCTTGTACGCCTACGGAACAAGACTGTATGTGCCGAACGTCTCCACATTGCGATCAAGAGTATTGTACGAACTACACGACGCACCGACCGCGGGACATCATGGTATTATTCGACTATTGGCGGCAGTGACCCGGACGTTTGGGTGGCCTAACATGAAGCGGACAGTACAACACTATGTACGCAGCTGTGTTACCTGTCAACGCAACAAGGCAGCGCGACACAAGCCTTATGGACTCCTTCAATCGCATGAGGTACCGACCAGGCCCTTTGAGCATGTATCGCTTGACCTGATTACGGACCTTCCTGAGTGCGATGGGTATGATGATGTGGTGGTATTCGTCTGTATGCTTACGAAACGGACGATTGTCGAGCCAATTACAAAAACGATTACAACGGAACATTTAGCAAAAGTTATGCACCGCGCTGTTTTTCGGCATTTTGGCTTACCACGGAAATTAATATCCGATCGAGATCCCCGGTTTATGAGCGACTTCTGGCAAACCCTATTTAGGGCACCAAGCTCAATAGCTCTACGAGCTATCATCCCCAGACAGATGGCCAAACTGAACGAGTAAACCATACATGGGAGCAAGTCATACGATGCTATGTGCACCCCTTGCACGACGAATGGGTTCAACACCTTACCAACGTGGAGTTCGCGATCAACGCAGCGGTTTCTACGTCAGCGACTATGTCTCCATTTAAGGCGACGCTAGGATTTGAGCCGACATCTCCAACGACGGCTACATTTGAAGACAACGAGCCTAGCCGTACTTTACCGGAGCAAGTGAAGATTCTGGTCGAGATGCACAGATTTGCCCACGACTGCGTCAAAGCAGCCCATGCACACATGCAAGATGCTGCAAATCGGCACCGGTTACCAGTACCTTTTACAGTTGGCGACAAAGTTAAGCTCAAGGCGACAAATCTACGGTTTGTACAACAGCCATGTTCTAAACTACGTGACCGCTACATTGGACCGTTTCTCATTACGGAGGAATAAGTTTCCCCGGTTGTATTTCGGCTTAAGCTACCCCTTGGAGTACGGATTCACGATGTTGTACACGCCAGTCTCCTGAAAAAATGGAATTCAGAAGCTGAACATGCCAACAGTGCGCAGCCAGTTCCGATTGTGCACGATGCGAAGCGATTTGAAGTCGACCAAATACTCGACGTGGCTTTTAACTCCAATGGCACGGGACTTTTGTTTAAGGTCCGCTAGGCAGCACCGTTCAACGTACCTAGCGAGGACACTTGGGAACCCATGCGAGGAGTCAACCACTTAAGCATCTTTTCCGAATTCCTTCGAACGGATGTTTATATTCGAGAATTTTCTGGCACCCCTGACTATGTCAGATTTCGCAATCGCTGGCATGCAAGAACTCCCAAGAAGCCAAGACCCTGAGTACTGCACAGCGAGGACGCTGGTGCTTAAGGAGGGGAGAGTGTTATATCCTTGCCATTTAGCTAAGTGCTAGTATCTGGCATTATTTATTTCCTCTGAATGGTACCTGTATCTTAGCGATATTCATTGACTCTTTTATTGTCATCACGGTAGTACAACTGTATCGCCGTATTTTCCCTCGACAGTACCGAGTTACTAGCAGTATCTCTTCTAGATAGTTCAGTCTCAAGATACCTGTAAGAGCTTGTGCGATCAGGCTTAGACTAGACGGTACCAGAACTAATCTCACATAATCTGTATCACTAGTAATAGTTTGGTTTAGTTAGCAGACAGCACAAGCTACAGGTTCTAAGGCTGTTTCTAGAACGCCTGAGGTGTGGATATTTAAGACGGGGACTTACTGGTAGAGCGGTAGAGGCCGGTACAGACCAGATTTACGCCACACCCAGATTGTAAGAGACCCTGTTCCTAGGACAATCTTATGGATTCGCGCTACATCGTAAACACAAAGTATAGACGCCTTTCTACATCGTATGCTTAGCAGCTATCAAGATACTAATGAAGACGAGTTCATGGTCAATGTAAAAATCTTTGCAGCATATATTCTCTTTAACTTAAACAAGTTGTCGGGGGCGCGAGCCATCATTATTGCAGCTATGGGTGACAAACAGAATGGTCTAGCTGCTACCTCTATCCCTTCCACACAATTTCCCACCATGCTCGTCAAGCATCACTCACACACTACCTTCCTTAGCCACCACCATCATGGACAACGGCACGGCATGCACGACCCTAGAGCATTCAATTATGCTGTCGAAGCAACTGTTGACGAGGCATTACCTGCACGTGCCGACAGCTCGCAGCGCAGAAAGCGCACATCACCACCTTGCCGCTACTGCACTAAAGCTGGCCTCCCTGTGGCCGTCAGATACTAATTGGCGTCAAGAGTGCCCTTTGCCCTTGCAGCCATCTCATTAACTCGGCCAGAAACTCCAGCACTAACAGTACTAGCACCAGCAGTACCAATAGTACCTACCCCACCCTTCATCCTTTCGCGGGCGGAGTCGTGGTCCTCGTAGTCGGGGTGGTCGATGGGGATCGCATGGAATCGCGGCACCCCGTCGCGTGATGCCCCTCCCGGACATCCATCTGTGTCCCACACAAATATTATACCTTTAAGCGAAGACCTTGCCTCTGCGCGATATGCTCTCATGTCAGTTTTTGACCTCGACTGAGTACACGCCATTAACATTGCCACGGAACAACATTAATGGATTCCGTGCCGATATTGGACCCCCCCCCCTTCACATGATGAAGAGTACGTAATCTACATGCCCGGGTCACACCTCCGGCCCCTCATCCGTGGCATTCGTTTGACATTCCCACCCTCTCCTATTGTCGTCGCCCGGGGGTTCCAAATGGATTGAGCATCATATGCCCTACGCTATGCAATCAATTGCCTTCATGTAAGTGACATTGAGACACCCTTGTCTCCTCAGCATGCCCTTCGCGAAACCTCCGCCCCACTTCATGGCTCGGCTGACTAGCCACTGACGCGTCGTAACATCGTGGCCGTGTATGCACGACCCCTATTTCCTGGTCCACACCACAAGCTTGGCCACTGGTTTTCTAACATCATCTACTCTATCTGTGAGCCCCACTATGGAGGCCTCGTCGCTCTCTTACCATGCATGTACCACGCCCCAGACAGCTTTGAAGACTCGCGGCCGCAACTCTGAGGTATCGTCCGTGTTTTTCAAGCCATCCTCATTGACACTCATCACCGGGATTACAACCGCCCCACCTCCCCGTCCTTGTCCCCATCCTCCGAGCAATTTGATCTCCGGGAAGTGCTATACTTGAACTTACTTGCCCATGACACATATGCCTCTAATTCAGACTATGATGGCCCGTCCACCGACTACACACCCGGTCAATCGTCTCCCGACATGGACTCGCATGATAAATCCCCCGAGGCTTTCAACGCTCATGTCGCCACTGCTCCGACCGAGCTCCGCCTAATCGACGCCAGTGCCAACATCAATTTGGAGGCCCACCGTTCCGCCTTTCTCCGTGGCAGCTCCACCCGGCTTCGCAACCCCACCCACGTCAAAGGCATCGATGTTGACAACCATTGTTACGGGCTCGTCGAGCTCCAACTTGTCTATGAAGACGGCCACGTTCGTCAACTTTGCATTCGGGCTGCCCACGCGATCGAAATGTCCAAACTCGGTGCCCCAATCATTATCTCCCAAGAGCATCTCCGGAACCGTCACAACATTAGTTTTCATTACCCTGCCATCGGACAACCCTCTGCTAGCGACCCACATGGCAACCTCGTCCTCGTCACGCACAACAATCTACCTCACCTTCAGACTCTTCCCGGTGAGTACATATCCCTTCTTGCTTACAAAGGTGTTGGTCCTACGTCTACTGACACTACTTTGTGGCACCAACGCATGGGTCACCTTGGCACAGACACTAGCATGACACTCGTCCTCAAGAGCGTGGACATCACCGGAATGAAGTACGACACTCATGTTCTTCTCTTGTCATATGAAAGATGCATTTTAGCCAAATTACACCGTGCCCTTGTCAACAACCATCCCGGCACTAAAGCGACAACTTGCTGTCATGCATTAAGCTCTGACGTCTTCGGCCTACTCGAGGAAACCGGGCCGGGGGGAGCCAAATACTTGCTTGGTGTAATTGATCACTTATCCAACTACATTAGGCTCCTTGCACTCCCATCAAAGAAAGCAGTTGTTTCCACTTTGTCCTCCGTGCTCACAAACATCCGCATCTTGCACTCCCACTTGCTCCTTGCTCGTACTTTCCGGCCCATCATCAAGTTCGACTGTGATCCGAGCTACCTTGATGTTGCTTGCCGCACCATGGTCTCTTCGTTGGGTTACACTGCCCAATTGAAGGCCCCATACACCCACAACCATCTCGCCAAAATGGAACGTCTGTGGCCTACCCTCGCGGACTCCGCCACCGCAATGCTTCCGCATGCCAACTGCCCCACCAAATATTGGGGCCTCGCCATGCGCACGGCTGTTTACCTCCGCAACCGCCTTCCCTTGCTCGATGCCTCCGGTGTTCCCTACACCTTGCTCCATGGCGTCCCCACCGACCTAGCTCATCTCAAGGTCTTTGGTTGCACGGCCTACCTCCGCCTCGAGGACCGCTACATGGACAAACTGTCTCCTAAAGCCCTCCGCTACATATTCATTGGCGATGATGGCTCGGGCAACATGATCCTCAATCTCGCAACTGGCAAACTCGTTCGGACCATCCATGTCGCTTTCGTTGAGTCCCAACATGCGCATGCACCTCCAACACCATCCGTCACTACTCGCTGGCACTTCTCAAGCCTCTCCGTCCAATGGTCTTGAGCAGGGGGGGGGGGGCACCGGTGCCAATCTCTTGTGTGTGGACCCCACACGCTTCGCAGTCCCCACCCGCAACCCTTTCGCGGCCTTGCATGACACTTCAAAGAACGACAACAACTCCCACGATCCACCAGCGAACACTCGCCATGTATACTGTGAGTCTACATCATGTTTCGCAGTAGCAGCTTATGTCCAAGAGACCAACATGACTCCAAGAGTCTTCACGCATAGCAAATCTCCGCGGCCGCCTCACACAAAGGCGCAAGCTGCAAGGCCAGAGGGGCAACATGCCCAAAGCGAGGAACCCACGACATACCCGCATGCGGCGCACATTCCCATGCCAATTGACATCAAGCATGCATTGAGCGCGGTAAATATGCTACAACATGGCGAAAGGCCATCCGCTCAGAGCTTGCATCACTCCACAGTAAGGGTACCTTCCGCATGGCGAATCTGCCGCTCGGGCGTAACACCATAGGGAACAAGTGGGTCTTCAAGGTCAAAGCAAAACCATATGGCACAATCGACCGTATCAAGGCGCGACTGGCTGCCCAAGGGTTCAACCAACGTGCATGGGTTGACTTCTCCGACGCGTTCTCTCAAGTCGTCAAGCTCAGCACATTGCGCACGGTGCTAGCCATCGCTGCCAAACGGAACATGCATATGAAATCGGCATGCATCGAAACTGAGTTCCTCAACGCAGGCCTCCAAGAGCAGATCTACATGCGCCAGCCCAGAGGGGCAGAGGATGGAACACCTCGAGTCATGCGCCTCATGAAAATCATTTATTGAATAAAACATGCCTCGCGCGAATGGTACAAAATCTTCCATCAAATCCTCTCCCCCCTCGGACTCAAGGGAGCGAAGTTTGACACCAACCTCTACACGATGAACCACCCATTGCATGGGATCTGCATTGTGTTGGTGTATGTGGACGACATTCTCATCGTCTCGGACTCAGTGAAGTGGATTGAGTCGGCCAAGCGGGCCATTGGGGACGAATTCCGCATGAAGGACTTCGGTGAGGCCAAGTTCATCCTCGGGATGGACATTGTTAGGAACAAAGAAGCCGGGACCATCAGTCTCTCCATCAGTAGGAACAATTCAGTAGGAACCATCAGTAGGAACAATACACGAAGACACGAGACCTTCCGCGCTATCCTCGGATCCGTGAACTTTCTATGCATGTGTACAAAGCCTGATATTACATTTGCGATCAGCGTCATCTGCAGGCGCC